>PVIY010033190.1:0-28324 GCA_004026745.1 Myrmecophaga tridactyla | reverse complement strand
ATGGTTCTTTTCTCCCTCAGAAAAGTGAGAAAAACATGGAAGAGGGCAGTCACATTTCATAATTCATGTTGTTGCCAGTATGTTTTTCTTGAATAGCTAAGCTGCACCATCCCTTCCATCGGAGACATATCAGGCCAAGATCGTACAAAAGAAATCGATGCCTCCTTTGGTAGAGGCATTTTTTAAAGTAAAAAAAAAACCATTTACTTTTGTAAAAACAAGGGAGGTGAGAAGGCTATTTAGAGAGATTAATCGTTGAGTTTGAATATAGTAATTGCTTCAGGGAAAGGATTTTTCTTTTCTCTTAATGTGCTGTAAAGTTATTTTTTTAAAATAAAAAGTGCTCTTGCATCGTTCCTTAATACAGAGGTATTGTAAAAAAGTGCAACCTGTGAGGAAAGATAAGCATACTTGCCAAAGTTGCTGTGGCAGCCCTTCCCTGTTGCTTAGGATTTTTACAAATTTAAAATAAATTATTGGTCTTTACAAAGCTTCATCGTGGACTATTGAAATATAAGAGCATAGAAATTGAGCTCTGTGGTACCCGATAGTGTTTTAAAGCCTTTTGTATGTTTTTACTAGTCTGAGAAAAATTTTCAAGGATTTAGAAAATATACTTGGCCTAATATATTCCTGGGCTTTTGAAAAGGTTCTGGATACTTTCCTTTGGTTTAAATTATAACATTTTTTCTTGTGGTTCTGAAAAGTTTCTGTGATATTCTTATTCTTGTCATCACCCCATTCTTAAGAAGCTGCTTTTTACTTTTGGATATTTTTGGTATTTGATGCAATGCATGCTTAAGACAAATGGAAAAAATATTAATAGTAGTGTTGGTACAGGGAAAATTTTTTTCTTCAGTTTTTATTTAAAAATTTTTTTGCGTGTATGGTGGGGGTCACGTTTTGTTCTTTTTCTGTGTGACTCTCCCATCATTGCGTCACCATTTGTTGAATTTTTTTTTCAGTTGGGAAGTGCATGGCTGGGAATTGAACCTGGGTCTCCCGCATGGCAGGCAGGAATTCTACTGCTGAACTACCCTTGCACCCCCTTCAGTTTTTTTTAAATTACAATCATTTTTTATTGTCACAATTGACTTTTTTTCTTTTTTGTGAAAAATAAAGTACAAAAAAAGCAATAAATTTCAAAATACATTGCAACAAGTTGTAGAACAGATTTCAGGGTTGGGTATGGGTTACGATTTCACAATTTTAGGTTTTTACTTCTAGCTGCTTTAAGATACTGGAGACTAAAAGTAATATCAGTATAATTCACGATTCAGCAGTCATAATCATTTGTTAAATCTTGCCTTTTCTGTATAACTCTACCTTCACCTTTGATCTTTCTCCTACCCTTTAGTGGTATTTGGACTATGCCCATTCAAGCTTTTTCATGTTGGAAGGGGCTGTTGATAAAATGGGGTAGGGAGATGGAATTAGCTGATGTTCTGGAGAGGCTGGGCCCTCTGCATTTCAGGACTCATCTGGTCCAGGGACCCATCTGGAGGTTTTAGGTTTCTGGAAAGTTACCCTAGTGCATGGAACCTTTGTGGAATCATGTAACACTCAGATGTTCTTCAGGATTGGCAGGATGGTTTTGGTGGGGGTTGGCAGGCTGTGATAGGCAGCAATGTCTAACTGAAGCTTGTGTAAGAGCGACCTCCAGAGTAGCTTCTCGACTCTATTTGAGCTCTCAGCCACTGATTTATTTGTTACACTTCTTTCGCCCTTTTGGTCAGGATGGCATTGTTGAATGATCCCATGGTGTCCGGGCCAGGCTCATTCCTGGGAGTCATCTCCAACTCCGCCAGGGAGACTTTCACCCCTGAATGTCATGTTTCATGTAAGGAAGAGGGCAGTGTTTTTACTTGGTACAGGGAAATTTTTTCTGGAAAAGGGAATAATGATTAGAAGTTTTTGGTGTTCTTCTTTATATTTAGTATATTCCTGTATGGGGGTGGGGTGGGGTTGTGGGGGCTGGTGGGAGATTTTATCCGATCTCATGCCTTCAGCACCTCTTCTCTCTCAGACTTCAGGCTAAAATTTCGTTCCATTCAGATATGCATTTCTGGTGACTCCTTGACTCCTTTTATAGACACATCTCCCTCGGAGTCTGCTTTCAGTGTCCTCAGTTTAGGAAGTGACACCATCAACATCTCCTTTATGGCTAGAGCCACATTTGTTTGGGCCCTGAAGCTTCTAGCTGCTTAATAGTTTTTTGAGTCTGTCTTGCACTCTCCTTTCCCATTACTGCTTCGCTCTCTCTTATTTCTTCTTGTTGCAGGGAGTCCCTTGATAGGTATCTCTGCCTCCAGTCTGGCCCCTTGGGAGCCACTTCTCACCGTGCTGCCTGAGTGAGCCCTCTGCATCACACATCCGTGGTGGAATTCTCCCTGCTGCAGAAATGGAAGCCCTCTGCCTGCCTCTTTAGCCTGCCACCCCCTACCCCTTTGCAAGAACAGTAGGCTTTGGCATTGGCGCTTCCTGCTCTGAATGCACCAGGCTGTTTACTCCTCTCTGTGCCCTCACACTTGTTGTTCTGTCTGCCCTGGAGAACCCTTCTTCCTCTTGTGCCAGCTTCTTTTGCTCTCTCAACAATTGGCTCAGATATCCTCTCCTCTGGGAGGTTGAATTAAGTGCCTTCTCCTCCTCTTCCCACTGAGCCTTGATTAAATCTCTTACATTAAATCTCATTAAATCTCTCATTAAATCTCTTGATGCCATAACTGGGTAAATGTCTGTTTTCTCCACAAGTCTGTGAGAGTTCATTCTGTCGAAAACTGTAACTCCTATACCCACTTTCCATTTCTCTTCCTGCATTCTGCTTTTTCTTTTTTCTTTAGCACTTGACCCTTCTAAATACTGTATATTTGTATTATTTATTTATTTTATCGGCCCTCCTGCTAGAACATAAACTTCACCAGGGCAGGGATCTTTGTTTTATTCACTGCCTACTGTAGTGTCTGATTTAGAAAATTTTTAATGCAGGAAATGCTCATAAGTATTTGTTGGATGAGTGCGTGCTTGTATGTTCAGGAGCCTACTCACAGTAAGCATTGGATAAGTTAAACAGTTTGATGAGTGTTTTTTCTTTTAAACTTTCCAGGGGATGTCGGCCTGTGCCCAGGCCTGATACTGAGAATTATAATCAAACTCTTTCTCAGATTTTTATGCATTAAAAGAAATTCCGCCTTTTGTGAAAGGCTGGCTTACTCTTTCTGTTTATTAGTTTTAGATGTCCAAGTCTGCCTGCCAGATGTGTATCATATTATCCCCCGCTTCTTGCATATGCCAAACCAGCCCCTCTACTTAACTAAGAGAATGTTTCACCAAAGCTTACGTTTTTAGAATACCTCGATAATCGATAGAGTCCGAAGTCACTTATGCCCCATGGCAGCAGTTCCAAATATTTTTGCTTGTCTAACCTTCAAAGAATTTTGTAAAGCATTGTATTTTTCCGCACATTTTTAGTGTGACGCGCGGAAGTTTTCATTATGTGCTTGAATAGTTGCATAGCATGTAATTTCAAGGCTATTACAAATTTTGACTTTTGAAAATTAAACTATTACATCACTTTTATAGATGCATCCAATGGAATCTATATATGACAGTAAAAATATAATATATGCATTGTCCTTTTTAAAAAAATGAACATGCTCTTTTATATTTTAAATTTTTTTATTATTCCTTTTTCTTTCTGCATTTTTATTGTGATAAATATATAATAAAACTTCCCATTTTAACAGTTTTTTTTTAAGGGTATATTTCAGTGGCATTAATTACACTTGCAATATTGTGCTACCATCACCACCATCCATAACCAAACCTGTTTTTGGGAAGTGCAGGGTCCGGGAAATGAACCCAGTTCTCGTGCATGGGTAACCAAAACTTTTTCATCACTCTGAATAGAAACTCTGTACCCATTAATCAATAACTCCCCATTCCTTCTTCCTCCCAGCCCTGATAATCTCTGATCTACTTTGTCACTATGAATTTGCTTATTCTAGATCTTTTACATTCTAGAATCATACAATACTTGTCCTTTTGTGTTTGGTTTGTTTCACTCAACATAGTGATTTCAAGATTACTCCATGTTGTTGCATGTATCAGAGCATCATTCCTTTTATAGCTGAATAATATTCCATTGTATGTATCACTTCTGTTTACCCAGTCATCTGTTGATGGACACTTGGGTTATTTCCACCTTTTGGTTACTATGAATAATGTTGCTCTGAAATCCTTTTTCTTCTTAAACTTGTATTTCCATTCTACTCACACCCCAGAATTTTATCAGTGTATTTTAGACTTGAAAGTCTTACTGATAACCCTCTTATACTTTTCTTCAAAAGTATGCCAAATTTAAAATGTCTTTGTCCATGAGTCCCAAAACTTGTTTGCTTTTTGTTTTTTCCCTGGATTGGATTATTGCCATTATTTTCTCATAATTTCAAATTAATAAGAAGGTATTATACATTTTAATAAATGCTAAACTTAAAAATATTAAAATGTTACTAGAAATGCATCTCTTACTAAGATGGATGGGGCCGTGTTTTTTTTGTGGGAGGAATGCTATGCTTTTAAAATTCATTCTTGAGTCATGGATGAATATTACTAATGCTAGAATGAGAAGATTCAGCATAAATTCTGTTCCTTTTTTTTTTTTTCCTTTTTTCTTTTAAATAAGTAGATGGAAATGGAAAGAGTTCTGTTATTTCATTATCACTCAATGCTTTTGGGGCTCTTTAAGTTAACATGCCAAGAATCTACTACCAAAAATTATTTTTTGATGACAACTTGATTGTATCCTTTTTCAATATTGTTGAAAACAAACCACTGGATTTGTGAAAGAATTTGTTCTGTTTGTTCACACTGCCACCGGGACCTCGAGTTGACTTTGGTGCTGTTAGGGCTCAGAGCCATGCTGAGGTTGGTATCAGTGAGTGGTTTGCCTCTCCTTTGTGAATTGTGAGAAGGAGGATTTTGAAAGAGAGGGGTGAAAATGGAGGACTCGCAGCTCCGTCACAGGCAAGATTTCAGGCAGATGGGTTTTAGGAAAGATTACACAAAGAAGTTATGTAAATCTGGAAATGGTTTTCCTTAGAGTTATCTGTGCTGTAAGATTGGCAAAAAGTTGATAATTATTGAAGCTGGGTGATGAGTAAGTGGGAATTTATTATACTGACCTTTCTACTATTGAGTGTATTTTAATATTTATAAACCAAAAAGTAGGGGTGCAAAGGTAGTTAGTTCAGTGGTAGAATTTTTGCCTGCCATGCGGGAGACTTGGGTTTGATTCCTGGCCCACGTACTTCCCAAAAAACACACAAAAACAAACAAACAAAATCCAACAGATGGTGTTGCCGTAAAGGGATACTCACGTGGAAAAATAATGAAATGTGACCTCGCCATGCAGCGTAACAAAAATAAAAACTAAAACTAAAAAGAAAAAATAACAAGTAAAGCAAAACAAAACATAGATTCCTGTGTGGAAGATGATCCGTATGCGCACAGTGCTTTAAGGACTCCTGTCCTTTGATGTCACTAACGCCTGGATGTCAGTAATGACATCATCAGCATCAGGGAGAAATGGCAGTTTCATAAGACTCAGCTTAATGATATTTGACTCTATGTATTGCTGGTTTTCCCTCTCCCTCATTTTCATCTTGATAAATTGGAGCTGAGTTTGATGGCTCAAAGATAATTTTTTTCTGGCACTTTAATCCTCAGACACTATCCTTTTTAGTCAGAATTTTTGAAAAAGAATTTTAACTTGTTGTCTGTATGGCATTAGGTGTTGTATAGACTGAGTTAAACAGGCAGCCACTTCTTGATTTTTTTTTTTTTTGCATGGGCAGGCACCAGGAATCGAACCCGGGTCTCTGGCCTGGCAGGCGAGAGCTCTGCCTGCTGAGCCATGGTGGCCCACCCCACTTCTTGGTTTTATAGTACCAACGACTGAAGTGAGATTTGTTCTCTCTGTTCCTGTGTGTGGGTAAACAGACAGCTCAGTCACTCAGTGAGGTGCTGAGTGAACGGAGAGCGTGTTCAGGACCGTGCTTTCAGGGTGGAGCTGCCACCTGGACGTTGTCGGAGCAGCTGGCGGTAGAGAGAAGTTAATTTTCCGTAGAGCGTGGAGCATGTCTATGTGCTTTCAGCTTTGTTACGAAGTTTGGGGATAGCAGATGGTGACAGATACTGTTCTTAATATTTTCTTTAGTGAAAAAGATTGGGGCATAGAGAAATTTAATTGATGTAATTTGTTATCATGGTAAGTCAACAGTGGAGTCGGTTTAATTCATTTCTCAGGATTCACAGTGTCTGCTCTAAGATCTAGACCAGTGGTTCTCAGAATGTGTTCTGCTGGTCTCTTCAGTTCCCTGAAACTCTTTCAAGGGTATGGGAGATTAAAACTGTTTTCATAATAATACTAAGACAGTATTTGCCCTTTTCACTTTTATTCTGTCACGAGTATACATTGGAGTTTTCCAGAAGCTACATGATGTGTGATATTGCAGCAAATTAAAGCAGAGCACATATGAGAATCCAGCTGGCTTCTATTATGCCAGACATAAAAGGGATTTGCAAAAATGTAAAATAATGCCACTCTTCTCGCTACTTTTTTTTGAAAACATAGCTCTTTTTTTTTTAACGTTTAGAATTGTTATGTTTAAATGAACTAATAAACATTAAAATTTTTCCTCAGTTTTAATTTCTGATATGGTAAATATATAATGTAAATTAAAAATTGCACTTCGGAGTCTTTAATAACTGTGAGCATTAAGGTTCCCAAGACCAAAATGCTTGAGAACTGCTGCTGTAGTTGGCTTGGCTGTTGTGTTTCCCCAGTGTTACATGTGTAGTTTTTATATTTTTTGTTTAACAGAACACTTAAGTATTTAGTGTATTGTTTGCCTATTTCAATATCGTATACCATAAATTACAACCGAACCTTGATTTTTTTTGTGAAAATACAGAATTAACCTCGGAATTTTCTTTTTGGTGTGCTCAGTAAAGAACTTTGCCCGCAGTCTCCTTAAACATATATGGTACAGTTTACTTTGAGAATCCAGTCTCACTGCAGAGAATCTCAGAAATAACATGTCATTATTTTGTGGTGATTCACAAAAGAATTAGGGTGTTCAGTAATGACCTTGAATTCATGGTCAAGTAATTTTTATATTTTGAACAGGAAGAAGAAAGCTGGTATGATGTAGAACTGCTGTTTTAGTTGTTAATGTTGCTGGAAATGCAATATACCAGAAATGAGTTGGCTTTTAGAAAGGGGATTTATTAAGTTACATGTTTATAGTTCTAAGACTATGAAAATGTCCAAACTAAGGCATCCAGATAAAGACACCTTGACTTAAGAAACACCGATCTGGAAAGGCATGTGGCTGGCATCTACTCGTCCTTTGGGTCTTGGTTTTAAACAGCTTCCCCAGGGGTGTTTTCATTATTCATCTCCAAATATCTCTGTGTCAGCTCTGAAGTTTTTTCCAAAATTACTCCCTCTTAAAGGACTCCGGTAAGCAGAATAAGACCCACCTTGAATGGGTGGAGTCACATGTCCATGGGAAACCACCTAAAGAAAAGTCACATCTCCATGGAAACAACCCAATCTGAATGATCCCACCTTACGATAAGTCTGCCCCTACAAGATTGGACTAGAAAAAATAACATAACTTTCCTGGGGTACATAATAGTTTCAAGCCAGCACAAGTACTATGCCATATTATTTTAGCTTTACCTGAATTTTATAGGGTGATTTCTTTGGTCCAGTTATGGATGTATGTTTAAAACTATTGGCTTCTTGTAAGGGATCGTGATTGTGTTTTCCATACAATAAGATGGTATTTTGGTAAACATTTTTTTTCTTCTTCATGATTTATGATACATAACATGTATGTAAAATTCAGATCCCATTTAGTTAATATACTTGAAAAAGTAACGTTACCTAAAGCTATAATTGTCTGGAAAATCTAGTTCCAGGCTGGTATTTTTCCTGTATTTTGCTATCTGCAGTAAAGAATTAATTTTACACCAACAGCATACACTAACATAAGAGTGCATATGCAACCAATATAAAAATTAGATGAATCAGAACTTATCCTATGTTTGATGCCCTCTTTTCTGTTCTGTTTTAGTCTATTCTTTTGTTTTAAAAAATATGATGTTGTAACCCTCTAAAATGAGTTTGAAAAAAATGAAATACGGTATATTGTTACTATACATATGGTAAAAGTGCCTTTTAGAAGGAATTTTGGAGAACAGGGTCGAGTAACTCCTGGCCCTTTAATTACTTCTGTGATTTTTCTTTCCTTCTTTTATCCAGCGTATGTTTAGGGTTACTCTGGGCTGGACCTGGTCCTGACTAAGGTCTCAAGAAGGTGTGTTCATGGCAGCAATGAAAATGGTCACCTACTGAGCCATCTGCTAGGGGGTTATATTAACATTAACACGAAAAGCCGTCATTTACTGGTGTCCATTGCTAAGTACCGTACATTTAGTTTTCTTTGTTACTATAATTTGGTGGGAGAGTGATATATTTCTACCTTTGGATAAAGAAATGGAAGCAACATTTAGCCAGGATTTGATTGCAAGTATGTCTCATTGCAGTGTGCCTTTGCTTCCCCCTGAACTGTTCTGTTTCCCTGTTGAACTTTAAGCTGTCTGGGTCTCCATATCCTCGTTCTTAAAAAGGAGGGGCTGGCTGGATATCAGGTTGCCAAGGACCAGAAGTTGTCATTTGATGCTTAACGTGTTGGGAAATAGTGGTTTCAGGGTTCAGCTCTACAGGATAGGTACCAACATTGCAAAAACCTTTATTCATTTACCCTTCTTTGGCTTCCTTTGTAGTTTTAGCAGAGACCAAGTATTAAATGAAACTGAGCTATGGTTTTTTTGTTTTATTTTTGTTGTTTCCCCGTTCGAGGTGGGAAAGCAGCCTCAGGTGACTACTTGATGGATCCCAACGCTGAATCATTATTTGTCCATGTCTTGCTTAATAGCAGTATCAATTGGAATTCATTGTTTCTTTTTTCTTGTATGACTGTATGATCTCATTTATATGAAACACATATAATAAGCAAACTACGTAGACAGATTATAGGTTACCAGTGGCATGGCTGTGGGGAGGGGGTATTGGGTGTGGCAAAGGAAGAGTTATTGCTTAATAGATACAGTTTCTGTTTGAGATGATAAAAAAGTTGAAGTATGGATGCTAGTGATGGTAGCACAATATTGTGCATAGAATTAATGCCATTGAACTGTACACTTAAAAATGAAAAATTTTGAGTTGTGTATTTGGTACTACAACAAACAGTATAAGAAAAGATTAAAGTGAAAAAAACAGTTCTATCTTCAATTTTCCACTTCTCTTCCCAAGAGGTAAGTAGTGGGAGATGGAGGAGGTAAATTGAGAAATTAGAATTTAACAAATGACTGTGACTACGGCCTCATTATGTAGATATTTCTTTTTAGTGTCTAGTATTTTAGAATAATCAGAAGGAGATACTGGAATTTGTTGAACTGTAATCCAGTAGCCCTGATTTTTGATATAACTTTCAATGTAACCATATTGAAAAATTATCTTTAATTATTATCTTTCAATATAATTATATTGGGAAAAAAAAGTCAGTTGTCTGTGTTTATATGGATCTACTTCTTGATGTTTTGTTCTGTTAACTAACACTGTCTTAGTTAACTCTATTGTAAATTTTAAAATTGGGTACAGTGCAATTCTAGTGGTCCGTAAGAGGGATGGGTAAGGGTATGGGATGTTTGGGGTTTTTTCTTTTTATTTTTCTGGAGTAATGCTAATGTTCTTAAAATGATCCGGTGATGAATGTACAACTGTGTTAACCATTGATTGTGTACTTTAGATGGACTGTATGGTGTGTGAATATATCTCAATAAAATTACATTTATAAAAAAAGAGATAACTAGTGTTACCAGTTTCTTGAACATCTTTTGGAAAGTAAGTGTAGGCTTAAACAATTCTCTGAATTTGTGTCCATTCCCCACATAAATGGTAGCACATTCTACGTGTAGAAAACAACTCTTCAGAAAGCTTTCTGAGTTATCATACCATCTCTCCAGCTTTATTGCAATTATTCAGTCCATTGTTGAAAAGTACAGGTCTGTTACTTTGTAGAATGTCACTCAGGTTTGCTTGTCTGGTGTTTCCTCATGATTAAATTAAACATTCACACTTTTGGCAGTAATACCAGAGAAAGGATGTTGTGTCTTTCTTAGATGCTTCATATCAGGAGGCACCTCACCTCAGTCCGTGTTATTGTTGATAAAGTAAATTTTGAACACTTGGTTAAGGTGGAGTCTGTCAGGTTTCTCCAATACAGATTTACCCATTTTCCTTTTGAAATTAGTGAGTAATGCATGGGTAGAGTCTTTTAGACAATACATATCTTGTTCTTCATAAAACATTCATTTCGAGAGTTTTACATCCACTGATGATTTTTGTCTGAACCAGTTACTGTGATGATTAAAAATGATATATATTAGTTTTATTTTCACTGTCCTCAAATTCTTCTGAACTCTAGATCCAGGCTGGGTGAGTCTCTGCCTCCTGAAGTCTTGCTTACCATTTCCAGAATGCTCAACTTGCAATCTCAGAGAAAAAGATGTGTTCCTTGACTTGTCTCTTCTCAAAGATCTTGTGCCTTGTCTTGTATTTATTCTAGGATCTCACCAGGTTCTCTTTTTTCTTGGACATGGAATATAGATCTTCAGTTTTGAAACCAAATTTGGACTCTTGA
This sequence comes from Myrmecophaga tridactyla, assembly GCA_004026745.1. Classification (NCBI taxonomy): domain Eukaryota; kingdom Metazoa; phylum Chordata; class Mammalia; order Pilosa; family Myrmecophagidae; genus Myrmecophaga; species Myrmecophaga tridactyla. The sequence continues at coordinate 17,552 of PVIY010033190.1, read as the reverse complement.
CTCTGAAACCCCAATTTCTTTATCAAGTCATTCTCTGGAATCAATCCCAGGGTAAGGGTTTTTCTTGAATGCCTTGATGAGAGTGCATAATTGGGAAGAGGTATAAGTGGTACCGCACCATCTGGCTTCTCTAACTGGAATCTCTACAAGGGGGATCTTGCTTGTGGGCTTGGCTTGATATTAAGGCCTGCTCAGGTTCTGTTCTTTGGAATGAGTGAGTGTCTAGCTCTTCGATTCTGAAACCAAATCTGGATTCTAGACTCTTCGGTGTTAATCTCTAAAGCAAGTTTTTGTTTGGTAGCATGACCGAGTAAGGTTTTGGGTTGAAAGTATCTGTGAGGATTTTCAGCTGATCAGCTGTGAAGTTGGTACCACTGTGCTTTTGACATGTAGTGGTGATCTTATTTGTGGAGTTTTTCTGGGTCGTGTTGAAAGAGATTCCTGCTGTTTCAAACATGTGATTAGGATTGTCATTGTTTCTTTTATTTGGATTTATATCTCCAGTGTACATTTCTATTAAGAGCTTTTTTAGTAGACTGCAGTACTGGATAGATTAGAGACCCTTAACTTTAAGTTGCCCTACATTTACAATGTTCTCTAAAAGAACCTGTATGTGGCAGTTACGTTTTACAGATGTGTGTCTAACTTCACTTTCCCTCTTTTTTCCTGTTCCTCCCTTCTACCTTTCTGTCTCTTTTCTTTTCTCTGTCATTGCTTTTTTTTAAAATAAAAATAAATCTATAAAATGATAGGAAAAGACATTTTAATCCAAAGACTAAAAAAAATCTTTGAACAAGCATCATTTAACTTGCTCAAAAAAAGAAAGCTTTAACTTTCTTTTTATTCTGGAGGTATATCTTTCTCTTTCTTTTGATTTCCTCATTCTTTTTTCCAGTGTTTTCATTTTACTTGATTTTTGTAAAGATTTAATAATGTTGATAACAGTAACCAGTATTTCTTGAATGTTTATCATGTTTCAGACATTGTTCTAAGTATTTTACTTAAATTAGCTATTTTCACTAGCACGTTATGAAGAAAGAGCAGGGGCTCTGGCATTGACTTCTGCCCTACCTGTCAGTGCGACCTTGGGCAAACTACATAGTCTCTGTGCTGGTTTGAAAGGATGTATGGACCCTAGAAAAGCCATGTTTTAATCAAAATCCCATTTCATAATGGCAGAATAATCCCTATTCAATACTGTATGTTTGAATCTGTAATTAGATAATCTCTCTGGAGATGCGATTTAATCAAGAGTGGCTGTTAAACTGGATTAGGTGACGACATGTCTCCACCCATTTGGGTGGGTCTTGATAAGTTTCTTGAGTCCTGTAAAAGAGGAAACAGTTTGGAGAATGAGGAGATTCAGAGAGAGCAAAGAATGCTGCAGCACCATAAAGCAGAGAGTCCACAAGTCAGCGACCTTTGGAGATGAAGAAGGAAAACGCCTCCCGGGGAGCGTCATGAAACTGGAAGCCAGGAGAGAAAGCTAGCAGATGACACCGTGTTCGCCATGTGCCCTTCCAGCTGAGAGAGAAGCCCTGACTGTGTTCACCATGTGCCTTCTCACTTGAGAGAGAAACCCTGAACTTCATCAGCCTTCTTGAACCAAGGTATCTTTCCCTGGATGCCTTAGATTGGACATTTCTATACACTTGTTTTAATTGAGACATTTCCTCGGCCTTAGAACTATAAACTATAAACTCATTAAATTCCCCCTTTTAAAAGCCATTCCGTTTCTGGTATATTGCATTCCGGCAGCTAGCAAATTAGAACAGTCTCCGTGTGTCTTAGTTTCCCCATTTGTAAAGTGTGTTGTTGTGAGATAATTTCTCTAAAGCACATAGAACATTGCCTGACCCATCATAAAGGCTCATTAAACGTTGCTTGCTATTTTTTTTGTTGTTATTGTTGTAGAAGATTGGCAGCCTGGAATGTATTGAGTGTGCAGTAAATAGTTTTTCATATTATTTGGTATTACTTTACTGCGTATTTGCTTTTAGGTGGATAAGGCAGATGTGTTTGGCTAAGGCAGATGTGAAGTAGTAGTATTCTTGTATGCTGTCTTAATTTCTAAATGAGAATCGTTTTCTTCTATATGAAATGATCCAGATGCTGATACTCCATCACAGTGATGCAAATATTTAGTAGATATTGTGGACTTGACAAAGAGTATTCTTGAGAAACAGCTCATTAAATTAAATGAGAAGTTGGGAGATAATTTGGTGCTTGTAAATAAGCATTTTAAAATAGAGATGTATTGGAATTTTTTTTCATTCTTCAAGTCATAAAGCAGGCAGACATTTTTTTAATACACTAAGTCTAAATGATTCACCCAGTTCTTAATTTTCAGCTATTAGTGGCCACTGGTCAGGTTTAATAAAGTACCATATTCATTTAAATTTGTCCTAAATCTATGATCTTATTCATGAATGTGATGAATAAATAACTTATAGATAATTTTATGAGCAGTGCTTTTTATGAGTGTGAAAGCACTGGAGCTTCTAAGAAAGGGTAGAAGCAGAGTGATCATCAGCAGTCTGTAATAAGGTCTGTATACCCACCGAGGAAAATAATGAGGTAACATGAATGAACTCTCAAAATTGTCCTTTTAGTAATGCGCCAGGATGCAGGGGCCTCAGAACTGATAATCACAGAATGATTAATAATAATATTACTTGGGAGAATAGCTGAGTCTGGTTCAGAAGTTATAGTATGGTGTATGATGTTTGAACCAAGTCCAGTAGAGATTTTGAAGATCACTTATTACAAGCTATATTAATATATAATTTAGTGGAAGGAATAGTTAACTTATAGCCTTTGAGGCACTTTTGAATATGGTCCCTGTTACTTACTGTGTGTCTCATTTTGAGCAGATCATGCATCTGTGGTAGAATAATATTCCTCAGTTGCAAAATGAGTGTCAAACCTAGCCAGCTTGGCTGGCAACATTATTGGAACTATTAAATAAGGTATTTTGAGAATATCTGGAAAAAACTTTTGAGTCCTATACAGATGTTAATAATCAGCAGTTCTATTTTCAAATACCAGGTTTTTGTTTGGGGAGTGTTTTAACTCTAGCTTGTGTTAATGGTTTTACTTTATTGTTTAAGATCATCAATGAAAAGCATAAGCTTAAGTATCATAATCCTCTTTTCTTTTTGACCACTAATTTAAATGAAGATTTTATGTTTTTGCATCTTAAGATGTAGACATATATATATAATAGCAGTCCTGTTCATGACACTATAAACATTTGTCAGAGTTTCCACTGTAAACTTCCCTTTGTAGACTTTTTCATTTTAGCTTGGCTTTCCTGTGGGATAAAATTATAGGATCTGAATTTTTTTTTAATTTTTAAAAATTTTTTATTTATTTATTTATTGTTATTTTTTTTGCATGGGCAGGCACCAGGAATCGAACCCGGGTTTCTGGCATGGCAGGCGAGAGCTCTCCCTGCTGAGCCATCGTGGCCCACCCAGGATCTGAATGTTTTTTGATGGAAACTTCTTTTCCTCTTTGTAGTAGGGAATGAATGCATGCTATTAAAAATGTGTGACTTTCCTTTTCTTAAATTTTATAAAATTTTCTCATAAAAGGTTTGAAAACTGCTATAATGTATATTTTCCTTTTTTATGATTCCAAAATTTATTAAGTATTCTGACTCCATACTGAAAAGCAGTTTCCCTTTGCAGTCATAGTTTTGTATTCTTAAAATTCTTATGTCTTCAATGTATGATCCAAGTTTATTTTTTAAACATTTTTGGTAACCATTGAGTGGATATCAAATATGTTTTATAAATTTACAAGATAAAAAGAACAATGATATATTGCACACTTATCCAGGATAAGTAAAAGAAAACTGCTTATAATTTCTAAATTTCCTCAGACAACATCAGCAAAGGTTTTTATTGGTATGAGCTTTAAATATTAGTGAAGTGTGTTGGAGATCGGCTGAGACTTAGAATGCCCTATAGACGCCCGCTTCCTGGATGTTATGTTACCATGTGTCCCCAGTGCTCTGGTCTCAGATGACTGGATAGCCACATGACCCAAGACCATACACTCTTTAGGCAGGCCTTTGTGGTACGAAGTAATAGGGCCTAAAGGATCTACCCAGTAGATAGGTGCTGGTATACTAATCAGAACCTTTCTCAAGGGAAGTCTTAACTTGACACAGAGCAGTTAGAAGCAGGAACAGAAACTGAAAGACACAGAAAGAGGAGCAAAGAAGTGACTGAATTATGTCAATGGTGAGGCTGTAGGGTAGGATTCCATAAATTCTTCCTGTTTTGTGGTTCTGCCTTTTCAATGCTTCACTGAAATTACTCTTGTCAAGGCCACCTCCAAATCTGATGGGCTCATTTCTGTCAGCAGCATTTGACATTTGACCACATTTTCCTCTTGGAAACATTCTCTTCTTTTGACTTCTGTGACACTACTCAATTTTTCTTCTACCTCTCTGGCTATTTCTTTTCACTGTCTTTTCTGGCTCTTCCCTTCTCACTCATCTTGTGTTGGATTTTTTCAGGACTCCTTGTGTTCATTTCCTGCACTCTTTCCATAGGTGACCTCATTTGTCCTCTGGAGACCTTGTATATTTCTATGGCTTCCACATTTAAATCTTCTGCTCTGAACTTTGTTAAAACTTTGGTCTTGTATGTATAATTCTGGCTGGACATTTCCACATATTTGTCTCACAGTCATCTCTAACTTAACACGCTTTAGGTGGAACACTTGACTTCTTCCACCAGACTGTTTCTTACCTCTTTTACTGAGTGCCTCCTCTACTCACCCAGCTGCTCAGAGACAGCTAACTGGTGGTCATCTTTCATTCTTCTCTGTCTCTTACTTGCTATTCACCTCTATGCTCACCCCGCAGAATAGCTTCTGTCGGTAAGTACTGTTGATTCCATCTCCTGTTTGTATCTCTAATTTGTCCACATTTTCTCCAAAGTATTGTCAGCACTCTGTAGCAATAGCCTTCTTTATAGCAGTAGTCTCCAAACTGGTTTCCCTCTTTTTCTCTTGCCTCATTTTCATTCATTCAACTCATAGTGACCAGAGTGATCTTTTTCAAAATACGAGTTATGTACTGTGTCTCCTATCGGGCTTAAACACTGTCATTGTTTCTGACCGCATCTGCAGTTAAATCCATATTCCTTACCTTTTGCTATTCTCTCTTCATCTTGGCTTTTATTATACTATTTTTCTGACATTACCAATTAATATTTAATATTAAAATCAGATGACTCTGGATCAAAACTCTCAAGTTTCTAAAACTTGAATAGACATGATTTTTTCCCCCTTGTTCCTTTTTCCTCTGTTAATTTAATAAAGATCAAATCACAGCTAGTCCTATCCCACAGCTAGCCCAAACCACAATTATGGCCCTGTTCCCTCAGCAAGGCTGATTTCGTTAGGTAAATTTCAGACCTCTTGGAGAAGAACTGTTCAGGTTGTTTTATTTGCCTAAGGGGGATTTGTTTAAAGGTATAAGGAAGAGGTTTCGTTGTTGTGTATCTGTCATACGTTATACATTATAGACAGCATTAGAAGTGGCTTAGAAGCTTTACGTTTTGATTTTGTTGACATTTCATCATCTTGTCCTATCCGTTACTAGATTTCAGACTCACTGTTGAGTTTCTTTAAAAAAAATCTTGTCTCTGGCAGTACTGTGGTTCCTTCTGTTCTTACTTCTCCATTTGTTCTGTTATTGAGTTTGTCTATTCCTCTTTCACCTTTACGGACTAATTCTATAATCTCTGTTGTCTATTTTAGGCTCATGTTTCTAGTTGTTTGTTTCTTGAACCTCTCCTTCCTTGGATGCCCTGGAGTTCACTCACATTCCATTGTTCTCAGCACTAAAATTCATGAGCTTCCTTGATAAACTAACTTCTCTTTCTAGGAATTACCTTCTCTAAAACATTGTTTATTAGCACAATAACAAATTAAACTTAAATAGTCCGCAGGGTTATAACCAATCCACTGAGCAACTCCTATTCCATATCTTACAGTTAACAGCTTAAGGTATTTCACTACAGTTTTCCAAGTCCTGATTCAAAACTTTATTAATCTTTTCATTGTAAAGTAGATTGGCATATAAAATAAAATACACAACTACTCATTTTCTATATGGTGTTGTATAGCCATGTGTCCATTTTATATATATGAGATGATAGTCTCTAAAAAGCTCTGTTAAATAACATGTTCCCTCCTAAGAAGGAAAAACAAATTCCAATTTTTTTTTTTGAACAAAACAGTGTGTAGTTTGGGAAAAACTTTACATAAATGGCCATGTGTGTAACCTGTACGAAATTAGGCTGTTTTAAATTTATATACTATAAGAAACTGAACTCACATGTAATAAATGTACATTTATTAATTGTAAAAATACAGTTTTAAATATGTGTATTAACTGTAAAAATACAGTTTTAAAAGATGCTATTACCAGTTCTGTCTGCTGTAGCAAGATAACCTTAAGTTACGACAAAATCTTAGGAGATACGACTGAATAATATCTGTTATAAGAATACTCTCTTCTTTACTAACTCCTGCCCTTTCCCACAAAATCATAAGCAGCTCTCTCCTATGAGGGACAAATGAGTAAGAATTGTGAAAACCCAATTTATGTAGTGTTTCTCTTGGTGTGCTGTCTGGCCATTCTCTCATGTTCTGCTCTGTTGGTCATATACTGAGTGCCAATACTTCCCTCCAAGGGATCGGCGGATTGCAGTTTGTAAGAAGGAAGCAGATAGAAAGGAGTTTAGAAGTGGTTAGTGCTGGATTTCAGTTATCTTTCAGTATGTCCAAGCAAGTAACTTCTTGACTGTTAACAGTGAAAGACTCTTGTCTGAAATGTATAACCTTTGGAAGTTTGAAGGGATCTTCTGGTGTAAAAGTGGTATCACAGAAGAACACACCATCCTCATAAACGGATCCTGGAGGCCCTGGAATGGTTCATCTCCACTCATAGATGTTGTTCCTTTGGGACCAGCACTGCAGTTAGGTGTAGGTTCTAAAGTGATGCCGACAATTCTCTCTGAACCCTCTTGGTACTGGTGAAGAGGAGTGTGGACTTTTTGCTTAGGCTGACTTTACTCTCCTTTTTTGGGGGGGTGTTTGTTTCTTTCTTGGTTTGCTGGTTGGAGGACGAAGGTGAGGAGGAGCTAGTGCTGGCCCTCGAATCATCACCCAACAGTGAATCCCCCACCCCACCTGACGCACAACCCCTTTGTGTCTGGCTCCTCCCTGCCGCTGCAGTGGCTGCAGCTGCGGTTGGGCCTGGGCCTGGCCACTCGTGTTTCTCTCTTGCTGGGGGTTTCTGGCAATTCCGTTTTTACCAGCCATTACCATCATTCTCCCAACCTGGAAACATTAGTAATCATTGATTGTATTTGTTTCCTTTCCACTTTATCTAGGATGACAAAAAATCTTTTTCGTTTTTCCTGCTTTTTGTATGTATCTCATGTCATGCTGCTTTTTCTTCCATTCTTCTGCTGCCATCCAGTTGTACAGGCCCTCCCGAGTCTTCAGGCTTGGTTTTGGGGATAGTATTCTGGCCAGTTTGATTGTCACCTTCCATGTTTCTCTCAAACTTCTTCGTTATACTTGTTCCCACCCATCATGTCTTTGTCATCCACCACATGCAACCTAGATTAACCTGCATAATTTTCAAGGTCCTTAATGGCTAGGTTTGTTCTGATTTTTCACTCTGGTGAAAAAGATATGCCCAGTCATGCATTCCTTCTTATACACCTCCTGTACTGTTCTCACTCCCGCCTAACTTGTCTTCCCTCCTTTTCTTGTTTACCCTTCTTTTATTCATACTTCCCTTAAGTTTCATTGCCAGCTGGGAGGTGTTCAGCCTACTCACATGTCTTCTTGACCTTAGACTGTGCTGTTGAAAACACAGGGTTGAACACTTAATTGGACTCATCCTAATTTATGAGGGAATCAAAAAATGTCAGGTGTTCCAGAACAAAGTGAAGCAAATAAATTTCTCTGTCATTACATTTCCCTTAAAAGTAAATTAAATCCTAAATACAGAAAATGTTGACGTCATTGAATTAAAGCAGGTAATGTGCAAAAGTGAATGCTGGAAAAGAGAAGACTTGGAATTATCTTTTGAGAGACTTAACACCAACATGTCCTTTAAATATCAACAAAAGTAATAAGCCAGCTAGAAAATAGATGCATTTTGCTTGGTACAAAGAGGAGGTAGATGACTGAATGCATGAATTGTCTCAGTCTGTACTATGGAATCCACAGGAAAGACAAACCCTTCCAGATTGTCCCTTTAATATGTATTTTAGGTGTTGGACGAAAAACTGAATGGTTAGTGATCAGCCAGCTCACATTGCTCTTTAGCAGAGGTGGTAGGATGTATGGGTCGATGCCAGACTGCTGGGGTCTAAAGCCCAGTGGGACCTCTTCCTAGCTGTGTTACATGGGTAACTTACTAAATTTCTATGTGACTCAATTTTTGAGATGTAAAAAAATGATAAAAATACCTACTTTGTGGCATTGTGGAGAGGATTACTTGATTTAATAACTTTAAAGGGCTAAGAACTGTGACTGTCACAGAATTAAGTGTTTACCAAGTTTTTACCATTATTATATATACATAGATAAGATTGGGAAAGAATGAGTCATTCAGGATATTCAGAAAGAGCTATTTATTGTGAAACAGGAAATGGCCATTCAGAACGTGTACTTTTTAAAATATCTGACCTGACTTTGGTGATTCTAGTTTATTTTGGCTCATTGATTTATTAACACATTATCTTTTGACGTTATTTATAGTGTTGCAGATTCTAAAAGGGTAGGTTGACTATAGGAGAACATGGTATTTTCATAGAGGGTAGATTCTGACTACAATTTAGTAATTTGTGTCCTACCTTGTGAATGAGGCTCCCATGGCCCATTTGGGTGGCAAACAGTCTATAGATAAAGCATCTGGTTTCATTGGAATTTGGAAACATGCACAATTTTGTGTGTACTCTCCATTCCTCTAGAAAGGCTGGTGCATGTTTTTCTAGCTATGTGATACAATTTCTGAGATCTAGATGATTTTTATTTGAAACTGTCTCTCCTGAGCTTGCTGCACTTGGCCATTTTCAGAGACGTTGTCATCTGGACTTCAAGAAGGGATAGGAAATGACTCAGATGCTGTTACTTGGTCAACCTAATGATAACAGGGTACATTAGTGGTACAAACAAGCAATAATAAATCGTTAAAATTTCAGAATAATATATATGTTCTTAACAAGGTAACATTTTTGTAGGTCTGTTGTAAAGGCTTGCCTTATGGTTCTGTGAAAGTAGAATAGATGTGACTGGAGACTCCAAATAATTTGCCTGTTTTATGGCTGAAATTTCCAGTAAAATTAGACCATTGGATTAAGCCATTTGTTATTATCTCCATGAAGCCCTTACGATAGTATAAATACATTTTTTTGTGTGTGTGTGGGCAGGCACAGGGAACCAAACCTGGGTCTCCAGCATGGCAGGTGAGAACTCTGCCTGCTGAGCCACTGTGGCCCGCCCTAAATATGTTTTTGATAGGAGAAACCCATTAACTTTTTAGCAGCCGGTAACCAACCGCTATGTTTTCAGAGGACAATTTTTTTTTTTTTTGATGTGGAGAGGTAATGGAGCACAGAGCCTGGTTGTGGTAAAAATACTATGTGCTTTGGAGACTTGGAGGTGGGTTGTAAAGAGGGAGGTAGAAAGGCACGAGGAAGATAAATTGCTCTGGTCTCTGCATTCCTGCTGCGCATAGATCTGTCCAAGTTAAAGTCAAGGAGGGATTCCGTTTTGGTGTGAAAGGACAATTTTATACCACACCTTTAGTGAAGCTCTTTCTGTACCCTTGCAGTTGACCTAGTGCAGCCGCAGCTTTTCTTATTTGGAAAATGGGAGTATTTATGCCTGCCTTGTAGGATTTTTGCAAGATTTCAATAGGAGAACATTTGGAGGGACTCTGTATGGAATCTTGTAGGTCCTTGCTAAGTGTGTTTTTTTTTTTCTTGGCTTTCTCCCAACTTTCTGTATACTTAGTCCTTGAAATTTAGATACGTAATTGCATATTTCTTTATTATTTTGCTGTTATTTATATATAGTAATCTTGCTTTCCACCAGAGTGTTGTATTTTTTTGAGGGTAGGTGCCATTTATTTTTCATCCTCTATATTGTATGCACTTAAAATACCTTGTACCTTTTTTCCATGGTGCTTATTTTTGTTTTGCTCTTGTATTTATTGATAGGACCATTTAATTAAGTTTTCTTCCCTTCTGGCCTGTAAATTTCATGAAAGCTAGGGTCTTGTTTGGTTTTGTTCAGTAATGTATATTTAGAGCCTGGATCAATACCTGGCATATAGAAAGTGCTTTGTTAATATGTGTGGAAGAAATCAATGAATGAATGATTGTTAAGCACAGTAGATTTTAAATGAACACTTGCCCTGGGAAGGTTGAAACAGTCTGTCATATTCCTTCCATATTTAGTCTAAAGCCTTGTAGGAGACTATAGAAAGTCTGCAGAATTTTAGCTAAGACCTTAGATCTTTAACAGGGTATGTGGAAAAGAAAAAAGGTTTACAAAATCCTTTGAAGTGGTTCAGTACTTAATGTTATTTTAGCAGGAGGTCAAATGTGTTTGTTATGAATATGCTATTGTAGAGAACTATTTAAGTATAAATTACCATTATTTCTTTTAGAAATAAATGTTACCATACTTGAGTACTGATATTAATTTAAAATTTAGACTGAAAAGACAAAGATGTCAAACTTTGCTTATTTCCTTCCTTTTGCACGAACTTGATTGTATTGGAAGGAAGCTTTGGGGATATGTTAGAACTGAGAGGTCTTGGCAGTACTTGCTTGGCTTGTTTAACCCTTCATGAACTCTTGATTTTCAGTCTAAATGCTCACTTGTTCTGTCATTCATTCATCTGAATGCTGTCTTCACCCTCCAGGATTTTGACACATTGCTGATGCACATCCTGACGCTGAATCATTTAACATATCTTCGCCTTTCCTCTAATCCAATTACAGTTTTATTTTGAAGTAATCTCACTGGATATTAGCAGCTCACTCTCAATACTAATTTCTTCAAATATGGATTACACAATTGGACGTAGACTAAGCAGAGAGGGAAAATCCATATGTATTAGCAATTTATATTCATCTGTCAATTTTTTTATTTAATTCTAACAAATTTGTAAAATTTAACTTTTTAAAAAAAAAACTGACATGATATCTTTTGAACATTTGCCACGTGCCAATGCCAAACACATTTTGTATTATCTTGTGAAATCTTGAGCTGTCACCGTGACTGAGCTACTGTTCTTAGATTCATTTTGTAAAAAAGATCTTAAGGCTCAGCTCTGCTTTAAAAAAGAAAAGAAAAGAAAATTCTTTATTTTGAAATGAAGTACATACTTACAGGACAGTTGCAAAAATAATAAAAAATAATGCTGACAACTCCAATATACTTAGATACCCACATTTACCAACTTTTTAACATTTGTTATACTGTCTTTCTATCTTCTAAACATTTGAGAGAAGGTTGTAATACATCATGTTCCTTGAATGCCTAATACTTCCAGTTTTATTTCCTAAGAACAAGAGCATTCACTTATGTGACCACATATTAAGTACAGTTATCAAGTTCAAGAAGCTTAATATTGATATAAAGCAGTTTTTTTCATTTGTCTCAGCATTTCCTTTTGGGCATTTTCACCTTCATTGTCAGTCCAGGATCATGTATTGTATTTAATTGCTATTGTCTCTTCATTCTCTGTCTTTTAATTGTGATAACATACACTGAGCATAACGTTTCCCATCTCAGCCACTCCCAAGCGTGCATTCAGTGAGATGAGTCACACTCACAGTGGTGTCATGCTACCACTGCACCATCTGTAACCAAAACTTTTCCATCACACAAACAACAGAAATCCTGCACAGTTATGCATTAGCCCCTCCCACACCCTCACCCTGGTGGTCTGTACTCGATTTTCTGTTTCTTATAAATTTGTATATTTTTGTTATTTCATATAAATACAGTCATACAATAGCTGAATTTTTACGGCTGGATTATTTTACTCAGCCTGATGTCTTCAGGGTTCATCAGTATTTTAGCATGTTCTAGGACTTCATTCCTTTTTGTGGCTGAATAACATTCCATTGTCTGTATATGCCACACTTTTAAAGATGTGTCTCCCTACATATTTGTATTTCATATCTATACATGCACACACAGAGGCAGATATGTGATATGTATATCATAGGGAATTTTGTTCACAACTGTCCTCTTTTTAATCTTTATATTACTGTTATCCAAGTTGTGATTTTGGACATGCACTCACAGTTATACATACTTACATAAGTACATACAAACAAAAATGCACGTTGTAAATTTTACTCACTTTATGCTTGAACTGGGACACATTTTTTAAATTATTTTTTAAGTTTTTTTAAATTGTAAAAAATAACATATATATAAAAAAGCAATAGACTTCTAAATACATTTTAACAAGTAATATACAACAGATTTTAAAGTTTGGTATGGGTTACAGTTCCACGATTTTTCATTTTTTTTTCTAGTCTGTCTGAGACATTGGAGACCAAAAGGAATATAAATTTATTCATTCAGCAGTCATATTCATTTGTTAAATCCTCTTTCTCCATTATACTCTACTTTCTCCTTTTTTTTTTTTTTGAAAAATAACATATATACAAAAAAGCAATACATTTCAAAGTACGTTGCAACAATTAGTTGTAGAACAGATTTCAGAGTTTGGTATGGGTTACAATTCCACAATTTTAGGTTTTTACTTATAGATGTTTTAAGGTACTGGAGACTAAAAGAAATAAAAGTATACTCATTTCAGCACTCATACTCATTTGTTAAATCCAACCTTCTCTGTATATCTCTACCATCACCTTTGATCTTTCTTTCACTCTTTAGGGGTGTTTGGGCTATGGCCACTCTAATGTTTTTATATTAGAAGGGGCTGTTGATAATATGGGATAGGGGGTTGAAACTAGTTGATTGTTCTGGAGAGGCTGGCCCCTCTGCATTTCAGGACTTACCTGGACCAGGGACCCATCTGGAGGTTGTAGGTTTCTGGAAAGTTACTCTAGTGCCTGGAACCCTTGTGAAATCTTATAAATTGCCCTAAGTGTTCTTTAGGATTGGCTGGAATGGTCCTGGTTGGAGGTTGTCAGGTTATGATAGGTAGCAAGGTCTACCTGAAGCTTGCATAAGAGTGACCTGTAGAGTAGCCTCTTGACTCTGTTTGAGCTCTCAGCCACTGATTTATTTATTACACTTCTTTTCCCCATTTTGGTCAGGATGGTATTTTTGATCCTATGGTGCCAGGGCCAGACTCGTCCCTGGGAGTCATTGCCCAAACTGCCAAGGGAGACTTTCATCCCTGAATATCATGTCCCACGTTTTTTTATTTGCAGGGTTGGGCAATGGTTTCATTTGCAGAGTTGGGCTTAGAGAGAATGAGGCCACATCTGAGCAACAAAAGAGGTCCTCTGAGGTGAGTCTTAGGCACACCTTTAGATACGCTAAGCTTCTCTGCTGCATACATAAACTTCATAAGAGCAGCCTCAAGATCAAGGGCTTGGCCTATAGATTTGAGTGTCCCTACTGTTTGACACGGTATCTGGGGTTTCCGTGGTGGGAAACATACCCTCACCAAATAGAAAATCCAAACCTCCCTATAACTCTTGTCCCTTCCCCCATTATGTACCCCTTGTATTGCTACATTACTGTTGATGTTTTCCTCTTACATAGCATGCAATAGCATTTCCCCCTACAGACACATTATTTTTATATGCACTAGGAAATAAGACTTTAAAATGAATTTTATTTTTCTTAGGATGATGTTTCAAATTTGAATTTTGGATTAACTTTGTATTGGAAACTTTAATAACCCTCATAATATGTGTGGGCTTACATTTGTATTTAATTTATATGAATTAAGTAATACCCTTTATATGGTGCATGGGAGGACTTCACAATGAAGGGGTATAGTGTATTCCATCACTGGATTTGGTTGCCTAGACTATGACTTTGATTTTAATGAACACTGTAACTCTTGGGATTAGAGGTCATTCTGCTGTATTCACTTAGTCCCATATCACTTTTAGAAGCCTAAGGTCTCCTGTTTAAAATTTCCAACAGAGTTTCAGAAACACATTTCTAAGTTGCTATTACAGCAATGGATTGACTCTCCTTTGTATTCCAAATCTTTTTTTTTTTGATTTAATGATGTCTTTGATATTAAATGTAAGTTGTAACATGACAGGTGGTTTAATTGATATTAAAGTGATCTTTCTATAAATACACACACACACATATTTGTTTTTAAATCTCATGAAATACTGTTAAAATAGCTGCAGATCCATTTCATTCTTGATCATATTGAAGTTTATTCTCAAAATGAATGGCAAGTAGGTAGGCCATTTCTATTCCTTGTAGAAGTAATCTCCTGGGGAAAATGCTCAATTAACTGAAATGCTTGAAAATAATGTGCTCTTTCATTGTAATTTTTTGATGGCAGAAGGGTTGACTTAAGAGTAGGTAGTTGCTAAAAACTTTTAAATTCCTTATTTTTTTCTTTGCCTTATAACTACAGCGTAGTAAAAAGTCTTTTTTATTTTTTGAAGGTTTTTGTTGTTCATACTTCTGAACCTGGCTGACAGTGTAGATTAAGATACTTAGAAAATTATACTTCAGAGATTCTGACTCTTGCACACATCCTGGAAGTTCATTCTCTCAATTCCCTTTTATCATATTATAGGTTTATGATTTGCTTCTTTTCTTAAAAGTCAAGTGCAGAACAGAATTATTTTAAAATTCTAAATAGATGGCCTTCATTTGTTTGAAGTTTTGTCTTACTAGGGTGATTTTAATAGGATTTTAATGTTTTGAGTAACACTGCAGAATTTATTTTAAAGGTGGCAGTATGTACTCTTTTTTTCATTAAAGTGGTTTTGAAGATGTTTCAAAAATAGTAAATATAAGTATTTCTACACAGAAGGTAGTTTTTTAAAAAAATTTTTTATTAATTAAAAAAAAATTACAGAAAGAAACCAGACATTCCCAATATGTGATCATTCCATTCTACATATATAATCAGTAATTCACAATATCATCACATAGCTGCAGATTCATCATCCTGATCATTTCTTAGAACATTTGCATCAATTCAGAAAAAGAAACAAAAAGACAACAGAAAAAATAAAACGAAAACAGAAAAGAATATATATATACACCATTCCCCTTACTCCTCCCTTTCATGGATCACTAGCATTTCAAACTAAAATTATTTTAACATTTGTTTCCCCTATTATTTATTTTTATTCCATATGTTCTAGTCATCTGTTGACAAGGTAGATAAAAGGAGCATAAGACACAAGGTTTTCACAATCAGTCACACTGTGAAAGCTACACCATTATACAATCATCATCAAGAAACATGGCTACTGGAACACAGCTCTACATTTTCAGGCAGTTCCCTCCAGCCTCTCCATTTCCTCTTAGATAACAAGGTGATATCTACTTAATGCATAAGAATAACCTCCAGGATAACCTCTCGACTCTGTTTGGAATCTCTCAGCCATTGACATTTTGTCTCATTTCACTCTTCCCCCTTTTGGTCAAGAGGATTTTCTCAATCCCTTGAGGCTGAGTCTCAGCTCATTCTAGGGTTTTTCTCAATCCCTTGATGCTGAGTCCCAGCTCATTCTCGGATTTCTGTCCCACGTTACCAGGAAGGTCCACACCCCTGGGAGTCATGTCCCATGTAGACAGGGGGAGGCTGGTGAGTTTGCTTGTTGTGTTGGCTGGAGAGAGGGGCCACATCTGAGCAACAAAAGAGGCTCTCATGGGAGTGACTCTTAGGCCTAATTTTAAGTAGGCTTGACCTATCCTTTGTTGGGTTAAGTTTCATATGAACAAACCTCAAGACTGGGGGCTCAGCCTATAGATTTGGTTGTCCACACTGCTTGTGAGAATATCAAGAATTCAACTTGGGGAAGTTGAATTTTCCCCCGTTCTCACCATTCCCCAAAGGGGACTTTGCAAATACTTTTCCACTCACTCCACTCTAGGATTCATTGGGGCATCACTCTGTACAAACCAACAAAATCTCATGTCTTACCCAAGGTTCCATGTACTTATGTTGTTCAACCGAGCTATCTACATAAGTTATATTAGGAAATGCACTAGTCAAAATACAAATTTTGTACCAAATAAACGTTTTTTTGTTTTAGTCTCACACATAAGTTGAAATTTTAAATATGAATTACCATCTATTTTCAGCACCCTGCAATAATGACATTCCTTTGTTCTTCCTCATGCAAAAGCATTTTTAAAATTTGTACATTTAGTCACTGTCATTATACACTCTAGGCAATCCTAGATTATACCATCTCGATCTTTGTTGTCTATCTTTCTTTCTGACTTTATTTGTGCCCCCAGCCCTCCTCCCTCTATCATTCTCATACTCAGCTGCATTCAGTGTTCTAACGTTATTGTATTACAGTTAGGTAGTATTGTGCTGTCCATTTCTGAGTTTTTACAATCAGTCCTGTTGCACAATCTGTATCCCTTCAGCTCCAATTACCCAATATCTTACCCTGTTACTATCTCCTGATGGTCTCTGTTACAACGAAATTCTCCAAGTTTATCCACTAATGTCAGTTCATATCAGTGAGACCATACAGTATTTGTCCTTTTGTTTCTGGCTAATCTCACTCAGCATAATGTTCCTAAGGTCCATCCATGTTGTTACATACTTCATAACTTTATTCTGTCTTACAGCTGCATAATATTCCATTATATGTATATGCCACAGTTTGTTTAGCCTCCCGTCTGTTGATGGACATTTTGGCTGTTTCCATCTCTTGGTAATTGTAAATAATGCTGCTATAAACATTGGTGTGCAAATGTCCGTTTGTGTCCTTGCCCTCATGTCCTTTGAGTAGAGACAGCATATAGATGGGTCCCATTCCCTAATCCATTCTGCCAGTCCATGTCCTCCGATTGGGAAGCTTAATCCATCAACATCAGTGTTACTACTGCCTGGGCTTTTTGCCTTTTGGCTTTTATATGTCCTTCTAATTTTCCTTCTTTTTACCTTTACTCATAGTCTTCTTTCTACACTCTTCTCCACACCTCTCTCTTCTGTTTTCCTATCTGTCTCTAGTGCTCCCTTTAGTATTTCTTGCAGAGCTGGTCTCTTGGTCACAAATTCTCTCAGTGATTTTTTGTCTGAAAATGTTTTAATTTCTCCCTCATTTTTGAAGGACAATTTTGCTAGGTATAGAATTCTTGGTTGGCAGTTTTTCTCTTTTAATGATTTAAATATATCATCCCACTGTCTTATTGCCTCCATGGCTTCAGCTGAGAAATCTATGCATAGTCTTATTGGGCTTCCCTTGTATGTGATGGATTGCTTTTCTCTTGCTGCTTTTAAGATTCTCTCTTTCTCTTTGACACCTGACATTCTGATTAGTAAGTGTCTTGGAGTA
>PVIY010033189.1:0-28297 GCA_004026745.1 Myrmecophaga tridactyla | reverse complement strand
CCCCAGGGTTTTCTAACCTCAAATGTCTCACTCCTCGGGTTCCCGGGTGGCCCATCCCGGTGTGTATCAATAAAAGCCTTAACCCGCATCTGGCCTCAGTGAAGACTTCTCTCGCGACCGCCGGCTGGGGAAAGCGCCGGCTCCAGCTTACCCAGGTTAATTTTCTGCGAGCTCGCCCCCAAACCCACCCAGTGTACCATTTCGCCCGACACGGCTGAAGCAATCCGCGGCAAGGGTCTGGCAAGTTATGATAGGTAGCAACGTCTAACTGAAGTTTGTGTAACTTCAGTGACCTCCAGAGTAGCCTCTTGGCTCTATTTGAACTCTCTCAGCCACTGATACCTTATTAGTCACACTTCTTTTCCCCTTTTGGTCAGGATGGAATTGTTGATCCCACAGTGCCAGGGCCAGACTCATGCCTGGGAGTAGGGGGAGGGCAATGATTTCACTTACAGAGTTGGGCTTAGAGAGAGTGAGGCCATATTTGAGCAACAAAAGAGGTCCTCCAGAAGTAACTCTCAGGCATACTTTAGAGAGGCTAAGCTTCTCTGCTACCTACATAAGTTTCACAAGAGTAAGCCTCAAGATAAGGGCTTGGCTTACTGATTTGGGTGTCCCTAATGTTTGACACAGTATCGGGGTTTCTCCAGTTGTAAAGTTTAATAGTTCCATATTTTTCTTCCCATTCCTCAAGGGACTATGCCAATTTTTTTTATTATCTGCTTAATATATTCTAGGATGTACCCAGTCCTTACATTAAGCTACACAGGATTAAAGGCTCTCGTTCTTATTCAGTGCTCCCTGTATTTTGATTGTTTAAATAACAATTACCACCCCAGACTAAATGTGTTTGCTATAAGAGTTTACGATCTAGGCCCCTGTTTTCTTATAAGCATTTTCTAAAGGAGACCATACAATAATTGTTCTTTTGTTTCTGGTTTATTCTGCCTCACCAAATGTCCCAGAGGTTCATTCACATTGTTTCATGCCTCATGACTTCGTTCTGAATTTAGAATTGTTTCAATGCCCATGTTGATTCAATATGAATGTTAAGTTATTGTGGGGGGGGTGGGAAGCACAAAATGTAAAATAGGTTGAAAAAGACATAATTTCAATCAACATTTTTTGCTTATGCAATATATATTTGCCAAGCTAAAAGAATAAATGTTAGAGATATCAACCAATTGGGCAAAGCTTAGAGTTTCTTTCCTTCTTTTGAGGGCACAGCCTCAAATAAATTCACTTTGACAAAAATATGCCCTACTCACTATATTCTGTGAGTGTAGTTATCCTTCTAAGAGAGCAGACAAGAGTTCAACAATTATGGGACAGAATTAATTTTTACTAATTACAATGTAATGTGGCATAGTCACTGAATATGACTCAACCAAGATCACAGGCTTAAGAAAAATGTATTTAGTTGAACATAATCTTTTATATCGACTATATTCATAATATAATTTTACTAGAATTAAACCTGAATCATTCCAAATAATAATTATATTAATATACATCATACCTTGTGACAACCATTGTGCAATGGGGTTGGTCCAGCTAGCCAGCAAACTATTCATGCGAGCCAGCATACTGGATTTAAAGATAATAAATACTGGAAAAGCTATATATCTGGTTCTTTAGATTTAAGTATTCAATTTAAAATTTGAAGCATTCAAAATATCAAAAAGGTACTTTTGAGTTCACATCTTCTTGAGGGGAAACTAGAGACTCAACCTTATAAGAAACTATAAAAATACTGAATCACAACTGATCAGACTTTACAAACATCTGCCATATCACTGCATAACTTGATCTGTCTAAATTTTCATGCTTTTGAAAGTCATTAGCATGGAATAATAAGGAAGAGATAGCAACAGCAGAAACAAACTTCTGGTTCTTTGGCTCCTTGTTCACTTAGATAAATCACAAAGAAGAGAATAAGAAGGGAAACTTTCCGAATATTGAACCGTGTCTCTTTCTTACCTCCTCCTATTCACTTAATTCCACTGTGCTGGTTTGAAAGGATTTACTTACCTTAGAAAAACCATGTTTTAATCCTAACCAATTTTATGATAACCCTTTCTTTTAATCTATATTCTGTATTATAGGTTGGAACTTGATTAGGTTATCTCCATGGAGAAGTGACTCACCCAATTGTGGGCATTAACATTTGAATAGAGGGAGATGTGACTCCACCCATTCCAGGTGGGTCTTGATTACTTTGCTGGACTCCTTTAAAGGAGGAAGCATTTTGGAGAAAGCTTGAGAATAAGGAAAACAGCAGAGACACAAGAACTACAGAGTCCACCAGCCAGTGACCTTTGGAGATGAAGGAGAATACCCCCTGGGGGAGCTTCATGAAGCAAGAGGCCTGGAGAGGAAGCTAGACTATGTCACCATGCTCACCATGTGCCTTTCCAGTTGAGAGAGAAACCCTGAACTTCCATCAACCTTCTTGAACCAAGATGTCAAGGTTTCTTGGATGCCTTAATTTGGAAATCTGAATAAATGTGCTTTAATTGGTACATTTCATCAGCCTTAGAACCATAAACTAGCAACTTATTAAATTTCCCTTTTAAAAAGCCATTCCATTTCTGGTATATTGCATTCTGGCAGCTAGCAAACTAGAACATCCACCCATAAGAAAACGCTGTTATTAACCCAAATATCCCTAAAGAGTAGGAGAAAGATCAAAGGTGATGGTGGAGTTATACAGAGAAGATAGGGTTTAACAAACCAGGTGACTGCTGAATCATTACACTGATATTTCTTTTAGTCTCCAGTATCTTAGAGCAGCTAGAAGTAAAAACCTAAAATTATGGAATTGTAACCCACACCAAACTCTGAAATCCGTTTTACAACTAATTGTTGTGCTATGCTGAGAAATGTATTGCTTTTTGTATATATGTTATTTTTCACAAAAAAAGTTGATTGTGATGATAAAAAAAAATTTCTTCCTTCTAGCCTCTGATATTCTAGAGCAGATAGAAGGAAACATTTGAGATGATGGTATGGTAACCCATGACAAACTCTGGGATCTGTCCTGTAACCACTTGTTTAAGAATGCTTTGTAAACTATTACTTTATCCTTTCTTTGCTTTGTAAATGCGTTATATTACACAATAAAAAAATAGCTAAAAATATATATATATTCCTTTTAGTCTCCTATGTTCTGGAGCAGCTAGAAGGAAAAATCTGAGATGATGGTACGGTAGCCCATGACAAACTCTGGGACCTATTTTGTAACCTGCTGAAGAGTGCTTTGAAAACTATTGCTTTTTTCTTTCTTTGCTTCGTATATATATTATACAATAAAAAAAGTTAAAAGAAAAGTAATGCTGTTATTACTCAATTCAAACATTTGCCTTCCTACAGTCAAAATGATTCGAGAATTTCAAATGTTTATAATTGTCTAATTTGGAGACACCCTGCAATGCTTTTGAATGGTTACCTGAACCAATAAATTCCTTTTCATAATAATGATAATGTTTACAGAATTTTTAGTATGTGCTACATACTAGTCTAAGCACTTCACCTATATTACCTAAAGTAATCCATACGATCTGAGGTAACATTATTATGTCCATTGGGTAGCTGAACAAAGAGACATCAAAAAGTTTAAATATCCTTTGCTCATAGTGAACTAGCTAGAAAAGGATAAAGCGTGGAAGAAAAAATATGGAACTTTTAAACTTTACCACTGGGGAAACCCGTGATACTGTCTCAAACATCAGGGACTCCCAAGTCAACAGGCCAAGCCCTTGATCTTGAGGCTTGCTCTTGTCAAGTTTATTTATGTAGCAGAGAAGCTAAGCTTACTTACAGTTATGCCTAAGAGTTACTTGCAGAGACCTCTTTTGTTCTTCAGATGTGTCCACTCCCACTTTAAGCCCGACTCAGCAAGTGAAATAATTACCCTCCCCGCTACATGGGACATGACACTCAGGGGTGAAAGTCTCCCTGGCAAACATAGGCATATGACTCCCAAGGATGAGCCTGGCCCTGGAACTGTAGGATCAACAATGCCTCTTGACCAAAGAGGGAAAAGAATAGTACAAATAAGGAATCAGTGGCTGAGAATTCAAACTGAGCAGACAGGCTACTCTTATACAAGATTCAGCTAGATATTGCTACTTATCATGGTTTGCCAAACCCCAACCAAAACCACTCTTGCTAACCCGAAAGAACACCTAGGGCTTTATGTGAGATTCTACAAAGGTTCCATGAACTATGATTACATTCCAGAAACTTAAAACCTCCAGATGGGTTTCTAGGCAACATAAGTTCTGAAACTCAGACAGGTCAGCCTCTCCAGAACACCAACTAGTACCATCCCTCTAGCCCATATTATTGACAGCCATTTCCAACATGAAAAAGTTAGAAAAGGCATAGTCTAAATACCCCTAAAGATTGGGAGAAAGATCAAAGGAGAAGGTGGAATTACAACGGAGAAGACAGGATTTAACAAATGAGTATGACTACTGAATCATTATATTGATATTTCTTTTAGTTGCTAGTGTCTTGGAGCAGCTAGAAGGAAAAATCTAAAATTGTGGAACTAACCCAAACCCAACTATGAAATCTGCTCTGTAACTAACTGCTGCTTATGCTTTGAAATTTATTGCTTTTTTGTATATATGTTATTTTTCACAATGAGAAAAAAAAAAAGGATCAGCCACGATCTGAATCCAACTAGTTCAATTCCAAAGCATTTCCTCTCAACAACTAGACTATAAATGAAAGAGGATGTTACCAATTGAGAAGATTTAGTAGCAGCTCAATCAAAATATTTAAAGAATGTCATTCAAATTAATAGATTACTAATTTCTAAAAAATAATTCAGATTAGCTTCTACAATATACATTAAACATTTACAAAATCCCAAAATATATTTTCCAACATATTCTAAAGGACAAGACTTGTACCAGGGGGATGGATTTGGTATGGAGTCCAAATATCATGACACTATTTTTATATTTTTCCTGATGAACCAGGTTAAATGGGAGAAATAACTAGAAAGTTACTCAATTTATGCCCTTCCCCAAATTTTGAATGAAAAAAAATTTACTCTCACTTAAAACCTATACATAGAGTAAGTAATAAACTGTGGAACTAATCATAACAAAGTCACAAAAATGGTTTTCCGATGAATTTAATTAATTTTAAATGACATTCTTTAAATATTTTACTGTACTAGAACAATTAATCAAAAAGAACCTGTTCCAAGTGAATAATCTGGATAATTTTCAGGTTTTCCCAAATATTAATTCTATTGCCTCCATTTTAAGAAAGTGAATAAGTGTTTTCTATAATAATTTCCAGTTATTGCTCTTGAAAACAAGGAGTTACTTATAAAGCATTTTCTCCTATGTACAATGAGCATAACTATGGCTTTTAAAAGAAAGGTTTTGAACATTTCTTCCACTTTTTCTAGAATCTTATTTCCAGACTCTTTGGTTTCTTTATGCTGTCTTGAGTTCCACAACAGCAATTAGTATGCCTTTCTCCAGCTTACTAGATTGTCTCCCAACTAAACCCTCATTGTTTTAATTCCAGAAAGCCTGGAGATGGATCTAATTCAGCCCCTTAATGTTTAGTGACATTTTAGTGGAATGGATATTTTCATTTTTAGTGGCATGGATATTTTCAGACGCAGTAAAGAAAGGTCTGTATAGTGCACAAGTGCTTGTACTTTTCTCTGAGAATGTGTTCCCTGAAACAATCTGTTTCCAAAACCTATAGATACTAACAGTTTCAAGAGTTTTCTTTCCTTCTGCTGCCGGCACCATGGGGAAGAGGACATGTTCCCATGAGTAGAGAGGTGGTTGTAAGGCAGAATCTGCTTTTAACCTAGTAATTTTCTTTGCCACAGAAAGTGCATAACAACAGATGATTCTTTAAATGTATTCCAGACAGAACAAAGAGTTCAGTCAGACATAGCAGGCTGCTCCTCAATAGTTGAGATGGGTGAAAAATCAATAGGGCTACCTCTTACCACTACCAGATACCTCAATTTTGGCAGCGCATCCTATGGAAGAGTTTAGGTTCTCATTTCAAACTAACCACTAGGAGTTGATCATGTTAGTTTTTCCTTAAAAGTGTTCAAAGATTTTCTATTGTTCTCCAGATGACGTTTCAAATCCTTAATGTGAACCATAAGGCCCTACAAGATTTGTTGCTACCCTCTAACCACTTGCTTGTCATACCCAAAACTGCTGACCCTATAACTTTGCCAATTTCTACTCATCCTTCTGACCTCAGTTTAAATAGGTTCTTCTAGTTTTACCTGACCACCCAGTCCATAAAGGTTAGGCAGCCCTGATATGCTCTCATAGCACCCCATACTTTTTCTATGAAGCACTTACCCAACTTTAATTGTTTTTATTTAATGTAGGACTTCCAAGCCAAATTAAGTACAATAACAGCAAGAACTGCCAGTCTCATCAACCAATATATGGAATTAAGCCCAACAGCCGGTTCATTATTTGCTCAGCATTTACTAAACGAATAAATGTTGGCTTAGACCTATGCCTTTAATTACTTGTTTCATTAACTTGGCTTCTGGTCATTATTATCACTCAGTCTCCCAGCTATGCTGAGAGGGGAACACATGTAAAATTACACTGCTCTCAAAAATCTCAAAAACTTCAAACTCCAATTACGAAAGACAAACTTTCTTACAGATCTAGCTACGCTTGCTTATTTCCAATGTATTGAGTTCAAGGTATTTTTACTTTCCCCTCCATTTTAGAGTTCTTACAAATCCATAACTTAGAGAAAAACAGGAAAGTAACATGAAGAGGAAATTTAAAGAAATACAAATGTTAAAATAATTAGAACCAATCAACGACCAGAACAGTGATAGCAGAGTGAGATGTTTCAGGGCTCTGTCACCCTATAGAAGCTTTCAACAACCAGCAATACTGACAGAAACATCTTTTTCAAGCTCTAGAAAACAGTTAAAGGATTGCAGTTATAAGCACCAAATCAAGAAAAAGGCCACTTAAAAGCGGTAGGATGTTGTAGAGACTGGGCTGGTGCCGCTACCTCCTCTCATTGGCTTGGTGTAGAGCTGGCCCACACTCCCAGTGTGAATCTCTGGTTCCAGTTCCAGAGGGAACAAAGTAACCCTTGTGCACATACTGGGAACATGTATGTGTAGCCAAATCTGTGGGGCAATGGACTGAGGGATTTGCTGTCCCAGAACTTGTCCTATAGAAGACAGCTCACCAAGCTCTCCTATAGAATCCTTACTGCTTGGGGCAATAAAGCCAGAAGCAAGGGATTGATGGCTGTAAAATGTACAGCACAGTGCCAAGAACTATGAAGAAACTGTTTCCTAAGAAAGTGGGACATTTATAACTACGGAAATGGGAATTCCTAGGGCTGCACACATAAGCCCAATACAAGATGTATGTGTGGACAGGATCAGGGAAGCCCCGTGCTTTGACTTGGAGACATTCTCTGAACTCAACGTATGGATAAGCCTTGAACAAGAGCATTCATGCGGTCAATCTGCAGAGACTGGAAAGGTGTTGTGTTTTTTTTGTTTTTGTTAGCTTCTGGCATTCAAGGAAAGCTCTATCACCAGCTGGATGCAAGTTTAAGAACTAGATGCCTCAAAATCAGTTTTAATAAAAGATTATAAAACATGTAAAAAACAAGACGCAATCCCAGGCAAAGGAAATTCAAGCATTAGAAACTACCAGTTAGAAGGAATAGACTTAAAAAATGGTTATAAATATGTCCAAAAAGCCAAAGGGAAACATAGACATAGAACTAAAGGAAATCAGGAAAATGAGAGATGAAAACAAAGAGGATATCAATAGAGCACAGGAAATTTATGAAAAAGAAACAGAACTGAAAGCCACAGTAACAAATTTAAAATTCCCTAAATGAGTACAACAGCAGATTGGAGCTGGCAGAAGAATCAGACAACTTCAAGATAAAACAAATGAAATCATCCAGTCTCAGGAGTAGAAAGAAGAGGGAAGAAAAGTGAACTGAGACCTAGAAACCCATGGAACACTATCAAAAATAGTCCCAGAGAGAAAGAAAGGGGCAGAAAGAATATTCACAGAAATAATGGCTGAAAACTTCCCAAATTTAATAAAATACAGGAAGATAAACATCCAAGATGCTCAACAGACTCCAAATAAGATAAACTCAAACAGACCCACACTGTGTTATATAATAATCAGACTGTCAAGTTTCAAAGATAAAGAGAGAAGTTTTGAAAGTCACAAGAGAGAAGCAGTGTGTCATGTGCAAGGGAACCTCAATAAAATTAAGTGCCTCATATCTTATCAGAAACCATGAAGGCTAGAAGAGAGTGGGATCTCATATTTAAAGTGCTGAAAGCAAAAAATTGACAAACAAAAATTCTATACCCTACAATAAAACTATCTTTCAAAAATGAAGGAAAAAGACATTCCCAGATAGGCAAGAGCTGAGGGAGTTCATCAACACCAGACTAGTCATACAAGGAATGCTAAAGAGAATTCTACAGGTTGGAAGGAAAGGACTATAGAAAACATACTGAAGCTACATGAAGAAATAAAGATCTCCAGTGAGGGTAACAGCATGGATAAATATAAATGCTAGTACTACTCTTTTTTAGTTTGTTACTCCACTTTTTACTTCCTACAGGATCTAAAATGCAAATGTATAAAGAGTAATGATAAATCAGTGATTTGGGACTCATAATACACAGATCTGTAATTTGTGACAAGAACTAATTAAAGGTGGGAGGACAGAGGGTTATATGAACATAGTTTATATATACTATTGAAGATGAGTTGGTATCAAAGCAAATGACATTGTTATAGATATAGGATGTTAAATTCAAGCACTGTAATAACTATACAGAAAATATCAGAGAATATAGAAGCTCAGAGACAGAAATTAGAGTACAAGTCTCCAGAGGCAGGAGACACAGGGAACACGGAATTCATGCATAATGGGTGCCAGGTTTCTGTTGTGGGAGATGGGGAAGTTTAGTAATGGAAGGTGATGAGGGTATAGCAATATTGTGAATGTGATTAATACCATGCTTGGGAGTGGATGAGATGAGGAAGTTTATGTATATATGTTTCCATAATTTTAAAAAAAGAAAGAACAACTAAGGGGACAATGAAAATTAAATGCAATACATGACCCTTGATGGGATGCCACTGAGCCACTGTCGCACCACCCTCCTCCAATCGATTTTGTCCTGCACGTGCATCTATCCATGGTTTCAGATACAAGTGTCAGATGACCAAGCAAAGAGACATCTCTCCCTCATAAAAGGCCAAGCACAATTCAAGTTCCTAAGAGGTTTTCATAAATGCAACAATTTTTTTTTTCTTTTGCATGGGGAGGCACCAGGAATCGAACCTGGGTCTCTACACGGCAGGCAAGAATTCTGCCACTGAGCCATTGCTGCACCATCCAATGCATTAATTTTTAAGGCTTTGATTTCAGTATATACAACAGATGAAATCTTTTGGAAAGAACAACTTCATCCTAGGCCATTAGATCACTGTCAAGCAAAAGAGTTCTGGAAGAATATATAACATACCATTTATACCAGTTACGTTTCTAGAGTAGGACTGAGACTAATACTGTTTCACTCTCTTAGGAAGAATATTAACAAAGTAATATTGACTACAGTTTTTTATATTTAGGCACTACTCTAAAAGTTTATCGTGTGTTATTTAATACATGATATTAATCTCTAATAAAAGTAATAATATATAAGATGAGCATGGGCCATCTAGTCACACTAGAAAGCAAAGGAAGCTATTTAAAAATGACTGGGATTCATTTCAAAGACCTGGGTTTGATACTTGGTGCCTGCCCATGCAAAAAACAAAAACAAAAACAAAAAAATGACTGGGATTGTATCCAAAGGACACAAGCAAACCTCCAAGAGGTGCCTCTGGCCAGAGAGCATGAAAAAGAATAATGACTACAATGGTTTGAAACACAAACATACAAAAATTCAGGAGTTCATAATAATACTTTTCTAAAAATGGAGATGGCTAGGAAACAAACTCATTATTCTCAAAATCGACAAAGGAGGAAAAATAAGCAATTATCCTGCCTTTTCCATATGGAATATATTTCAAAGAAACGACTGGCTTTTAGATAAAGGAAAGTCTTCTTATAAAACAGATGCACATTGGTGTGCCTCAGAATCACTTGGAGAGCTTGTTAAAAAACAGAATGGGTTCCTGGACCATGCACCAAAAACAACAACAACAAAAAAAACACATAGAGAATGGGGGTGGGCCACAGTGGCTCGGCAGGCAGAGTTCTCGCCTGCCATACCAGATATCCAGGTTCAATTCCCGGAGACTGCCCATGCAAAAAAATAAATAAATAAATAAATAAAAATAAATAAAGCCCCAAGGATGAATGAATCTAAACTTTGGCCCGCGGTGGCTCAGCAGGCAGAGTTCTTGCCTGCCATGCCAGAGAGCCAGGTTTGATTCCTGGTACCTGCCATAAAAAAACAAAACAAAACAAAAAAAGAGAATGCTGGATCCCACCCATATAGCTTAATTCAAGTCTGGGGTAGGGCCCAAGAATATGCATTTACAAGAAGTTCTGAGGTGATATTGATGCTGCCAGTGTGAGGATAACAAAACTTTGAGGACCACTGTTACAGAAGAATTCTGGATAATAAATGCTAAAGAATGACAGAATTTGAAATTCACAATTCTGCAACCCTTAATAAGATAATGGATTTAAGCAACCAGCAACCAGTAGCCAATAAAATCACTGGGTGAGAGGTGATAGGAACTTAATAACAGATGATATGATGACAACTGAACCCACTTATCAATCTTAACCTCTTTAAAATAAAACAACTTGACATCATATGTCTCCTGTGCACTTTTTGTTGCATTACAACAAATGCACAACAACTCCAATGAAATATCCTTGGGAATGACATAATAAAGATGGAATCAGCCAAAAGCAGAAAAGTGGAAAATTCTATAATCCATGTGACAGTCTCCTCAAAAACAAATTTCACATGCAAACAAATTTGGTAGGGCGTGAGGAGGAATTTAAGAGACCTTGTTGCAGCCTAATTTGAACATTAACTATAAAGAGACTTTTTTTCTTTTGAAAGACATTTTTGAGGTAATCCAGAATACCGAAAATGGACTGGGTTTAAGATCATCAAGAATCATAGTTAACTTTCTTAAGTGTGATAAGCATTATCACACATAAGAGCAGTATGATTATTGCAAATTTTTAATAGTGGTATTATTTTATCAGTTATAAATATATACTGATATATTACGGATAAAATGGCTTAATATCTAGGATTTAATTTAAATAATGAGGGGTGGAAGATGAGAACAGATTTAGATAAAACAGAAAGACAATGTTAATGTTGAAGCTGGGTTACAGGTTTGGAGAAGTTCAATATCTTGTTTGCTCTACTTTCATGCATGATTTTAAAAGCCTATGATTGGGGTGCAAGGGTAGTTCAGTGGTAGACTTCTTGCCTACCATGCGGGAGACCGAGGTTCGATCCTGGTTCATGCAGTTCCCAAAATAAACAAGCAAAACAAACAAACAACAAACAAAATTCAACAAATGCTGCTGCAATAATGACACAGTCACATGGAAAAATAATGAAATGTGACCCTACCATACCACATACAAAAAAATGCCTAAGGTTAAGAAGTTAATTAGATGCACCAAAAAAAAAGTTATAGCTTTGCAACTTTACTACTGGTTATATACATCTGGCTATTACAATGTGCAAGCAGTTGGAAAAAAAGTCAAGTAAATGTTTGTTTTTATAGTAGTTTCTTCTTGTTAAAAATGTTCCTATGGTAATGTCTGCAAACAGCACCACTTTGATTACAATAGACACAGTGCTGTAATAAACTGTTTAATGCGAAAAAAAAGAAGTTAATCAGAATACTTAAATAACATTTGAGAGTATATTAACCCTGAAGTATCACTTCATCTCTACCCCCTTGTCATAAATAAATATGGGTTAATAATTTGGTGTGTGTATCCTTTACAGAACACTTTGAGTGCATTTGTAAACATATATTGATACATTTATACACAGACATACACAGTATTTCTTTCATAAATGAGATTATGCTACAAATATTATTTTACAAATAGCCTTAACAGAAATTTTTTGTATTTTTGTAGATTTGCTAGCAAACTTTCTAATGCCTCACTGCTTTTAACAGCTAGTTCGCCACATGATATACAGGTTGTTTCAAATCTTTAATACTTTTATCTTTTAAAACCTAAGAAAGTGCTTCTATAAAATAGAATCTGAGAACCACAGATTATGGATTAAAAGATACGCAATTCAGGAGATAAACTGCTGGCAAGGTAGTGTGAGAAGCTCCAGTGACCCACTCACTAGTGAAACTGGTGAAAATTACGGAGGGAAAAAAAAATCCAACCATTTAAAGCCTTTGGAAATGGCCCTAAGTGTAAACATCAAGTGAGAAAAATCTATTCAAGGAAAATCTATGAAAATTCGGTAAAAGAAAAACAAGAGTTTGTGGTACCTGAACTAAGGCCATTAATCCCTCTTTCCCACCTCCCAGCTCAGTGAAGTGAAGACTCCATTACAGACTACTGCAGCCAAGAATATGGGGCTTCTCCCTCTAACCCCAGTTACCAGTAAATTAAGTCTAGGGCTCTAACTCAAGTGCAGAGTGCAGAGAAAACTGAAACCCCAATAGCCCTTGTCCTGGCTTATGAGGTGTAGGCTCCACAAAGGGGAGGAAAACTGAGAGAACTGCCTTCTACCCCTACCAAACACTCAACAACTAGAGTTCGGATGTCACTCAGAGAAAAGTCTGCCATTGTCCCCACCTCCAGCTCTAGAGTCTTGCCTGGAACAAGGCCTTCAAACAGATAGCTCCTAATGTCTTCCCAAAGGAACCCACTTCACTTGCCTAACGGTATGCTCAAGAATAGTGGAGGGTGTGGTTAAAGGCAATCAGGAGGGAGCTGCATGGATTTAATGACAGCCTAGCCTTGTAAGAAGGCTAACTGGCAGGACAGCTCTAGGAATCAGACAGCTGGAAGGAGCCCTTCTGTGGTCAGAACAAATAGGGAACACTGACTTCAAAAACCATTCCTTCAAAAGAGGCACAATTTGGCTGATTCATTTGTAGAACAATTTATGCCACAGGATACTGTTGAAAATAAGAGAGGAATCAGCCAGGAATTAGTGGAATTTAATCTCTTCCAACCAATACCACCACTGTCATTCCAGGTTCTGTGGGCATAATGAAAGTTGCCCACCTTCCTGAGGAGCAATTATCACAGTCTTAATACTGTGGGAAATAGATTTCAGTAAAATGATCCAGCCCAACAGTAAACAAATAATAAAATAAGTAACAATAACAACCTCTGGATTATTGTAAACCTTGACAATAACAATCTCTATACAGGGTAGACCAGTCCCGGTGTAACTATATTATCTAAAAAGTCCAGTTTCCAACAAAACTGGCATTCAAAAAACCAGGAAAGTATGACACATGCTGGAAAAAAGCAAGTAAAAGAAATTTCCTTGAGAACAATCAGATGTAGGATTTCTGTTAAAACAAACAAAAAAAAAGACCTCAAAGTAGCCTTTACAAACATGTTCACAAAGCAAAGTGAAAGCACGCTAAAGAAGTAAAGGAAAGCATACTGATACTGACAATGTCACATCAAACAGAATATCAGTAAGAAGAAAAACTATTTAAAAAAAAATGGAAATCCTGGAACTGAAAAATATAATAATTTAAATTAAAAATCACCAGGGGTAAAGGGTGCTAGTGACTGTATTTTAAAACTTCAACTTCTGTGTGAGACAAAGGAAGAGATGTTTATTTGGTGCAAAATTTATGTTTTCAGTAGCACACTACCTAATTTAACTTGTATGGTCAGCTTATTCAAATACCATAATACATGGAACCTTGAAAATGGAGTGAAATCCTGTTAGTTTGTACAGGTTGGTGTGATATCCCAATATATCCTAGAGTAATCTGGGCATAAGATTAAAAAGTATTTGCAAAGTCCCCTTGAGGGACTGGGGAAAAATGTGGAAATATTAAACCTCCCCTCCTGGGGAAGACTTGATGTTCTCGCAACATTACAGAATGCCAATTTGATAGGCCAGGCCCTTGATCTTGGATTTTGCCCTTATGAAACTTACTCTTGCAAAGGAGAAGCTAAGCCTACTTATGATTATGCCTGAGAGTCACCCCCTGAAAGCCTCTTTTGTTGCCCAGATATAGCCTCTCTCTCTAAGCCAATTCTGCAGGTGAACTCACTGCCCTCCCCCTTACATAGGACACGACTCCAAGAATACGTGTAAATCTCCCTGGCAACATGGATCATGACTTCTGGAGATAAGCCTGACCCTAGCATCATGGCATTGAGAAAGACTTCTTAACCAAAAGGGGGAAGAGAAATGAAATAAAATAAAGTTTCAGTGGCTGAGAGATTTCAAACAGAGTAGAGGTCATTCTAAAGGCTATTTTTATGCAGTATAGAGATATTTCTTTTTAGTTTTTGGTATACTGGAATAGCTAGAGAGAAATACCTGAGAGTAGCTAGAGGGAAATACCTGAAACTGGCGAACTGTAATCCAACAGCCTTGATTCTTGAAGATGACTAAGTAACTATACAGCTTCTAAGGTTTGACCCTGTGATTGTGAAAACCTTGTGACTGACACTCCCTTTATCCAGAGTATGGACATATGAGGTTAAAAAAAAAAAATAAGACAATAAATAAATAAATAATACAGGGTGGGGGATGTTTTAGATGTTCTTTTTTACTTTTATTCTTATTTTTATTTTTTTGAAGCAATGAAATGTTCAAAAATCTATTGTGATGATGAATGCACAGCTATATGATGACACTGTAAACCAATGATTGTACAATTTGTATGATTATATGGTATATGAATACATATATCTCAATAAAATTGCATTAAAAAAAAAAAATCAAAGAGAGAAGCCAGGAGAGGCTGTTATGTTACAGAAAAGCCAAAGACTAAAGATCACTGGCAATCAGCCCCAGAATGCCAGCTTCTGGGAGAAAGTATTGCTTGTTGCCATCTTGATTTTAGATTTCTCTTACCGTTCAAAACTGAGTTAATGAATTCTTGCTGTTTAGACATTAAAAAAAAAAAGAACCACCTCACCAGAGGGGCTCAACAGTGCACATGAACTGACAGGAGCCAAGATGAAGTAAACAAAAAAATATATGGGACACCATTAAGCACACCAACACAAAGAGCATAACAGAAGTGCCAGAAGAAGAGGAGAAAAAGGAGCAGAAAACATATTTGAAGATATAACGACAGAAAGCTTCCCAAATTAACTGAAAAAACAGTAACTCAACACATTCCAAGCAGGCTAAACACAAAGATTCACAAATTCCTAGAAAGATACAAACTACTAAAACTGATTCAAGAAAAAAAATCTACATAGAACTATAACAACTGAAGAGACTGAATTAGTAACCAAGTAACTACCCTAAGAAAAAAGTCCAGGCTGAGGCAGGTGTAGCTCTCAATTCTACCAAATATTTAAAGAATACCAATTCTTCACAAAATCTTGCAAACAAACAGAAAGGACAAAGAAACATTTCCCAACTCATTACAGGGCCAGAATTAGCTTGTTACCAAAATCATATAGAGACATAACATGAAAAATACAGAATAGTATCTCTTACAAATATATATGCAAAAACCCTCTACAAAATACTAGCAAACTGAATTCAGTTACACATTTAGAATTATTACACAATGGCCAAGTGGGTTTTATTACAGGAATGTAAGGGTGGTTCACACATGAAAAGCAGCGTAATATACCACATTAACAGAATGAAGGAAAAAAAATCATGTAATCATCTCAAGAGACACAGAAAAAGCATGTGATAAAACCTAATATCCTTTCATGATAAAAAAAATTCAAAAAACCAGTAAAAGAAGGAAAATTCCTCAACCTGATAAAGAACTTATACAAAAGCCCCACACCCAACATCATACTTAATGTTATGCTTTCCACTTAAGGTCTGGAACAAGACAAAGATGTCCACTTGCCACTTCTATTCAACACTGTACTGAAGATTCTAGCAAGGGCAGTTAGACAAGAAAAAGAAAAAAGACACACAAATTATAAAGGTAGAAGTAAAATTATCTCTGTCCACAGATGACAATGATCTTACATATACAAAATTCTGAGAAAGCCACTAAAAAAATATTACAACCAATAAAAAAGTTCAAGAAAGTTTCAGTACACATAATCAATATACAAAAATCAACTCTAATTTTCTACATTTGCAAATAACCAACCTGAAAATGAAATTAAGAAAACAATTCCATTCACAATAACATTCAAAAGAATAGAATACTTGGGGAAAAAATGTATTAAGAAATGCAAAATTTTGCTCTAAAATCTTTTTGAAAGGAATAAAACATTTAAATAAATGGGAAAATACTCCATCTTCATGGCTTGGAAGATTTAATATTAAAATAGCAACATTCCCCAAACTGATTTATAGATTCAATGCAATCTCTATCAGAATCCCAACTGACTTCTTTGTAGAAATTAACAAACTAATTCTAATATTCACATGGAATTGAAAAGACCAAGAACCGCCAAAACAATCCTATAAAAGAAGAACAAAGTAAGAAGACTCATGATTCCCATTTCAAAACTTTTTATGGAAGAATGGTTTTTCCTGTGATACAGGCAAAAGGACAGACATACAGATCAATGGAACAGAAATGAGAGTCCAGAAATAAATCCTTATATCTATGGTTAACTGATCTTCGACAATGGGGAGAGTAGCGTTTTCAATAAATGGTGCTGGGACAACTGAACATTCGTGTGCAAACACTCATGGACCCATACCTTTTACCATATATAAAATTTAACTTAAAATGGATTAAAATTCAAATTGTAATAGCTAAAACCATAAAACTGTTAGAAGAAAGCACAGCTGTGAAATCTTCATGACCTTGGATTTGGCAATGACTTCTTAGATATGGCACCAAAAGTATAAGCAACAAAGGAAGAAACAGATAAATTGCACTTTGTCAAAATTAAAAACTTTTGTGCAACAAAGGATTTTATCATGAAAGTAGAAAGACAACCCATAGGAAAAAATATCTGGAAATCATACATCTGATATGAGACATATATAGAATATATAAAGAACTCTTACAACACAACAATAAAGACAACCTGAATCAAAACTGGACAAATAATTTGAATAGGCATTTCTCCAAGAAAAATATACAAATAGCCAATAAGTACATGAAAAGATGCACGACATTACCAGTCATCACATAAATGCAAATCCAAACCACAAGGAGATACTACTTCATTGCTGTTAAGATGGCTACTGAAAAAAACAAACCAACAGAAAATAAGTGTTGAAGAGGATATAGAGAAACATGCTGCTGGTGAGAATATGAAAAGGTACAGTCATTACAGAAAACATTTTGGTGGTTACTCCAAAGTTAAAACCTGAAACTACCATAAGGTGGTCATAAGACTCAGCAATTCCACTCCTAGATACATATCCAAAAGAACTGGGTGGGGGTGGGGTGGGATGGGACTGTAACAGATAACTTGCATGCAAATGGTAGAAACAACCCAAGTGTGCATCAACAGATGAATGGATAAACAAAATGTGGTATAAACAGACAATGGAATTCAACATAAAAAAAAGAATGAAGTTTTGATACATGCTACAACATAAGCCAAACACAAAGGGACAAATATTGTATGATTCCACTTATATGAAATGTCTAGAATAGTTAAATTCATAGAGACAGTAAGTAGATTAGAGGTTGTCCAGGCACTGGGGGAAGGGGAACGAGGAATTATTGCTTAATGAATACAGAATTCTGTTTGGAGTGAAGAAAACTTTGGAACTAGTGGTGACAGTTGCATAACACTGTGAATGTAGTTAATGCCACTGAAGTATACACTTAAAAGTTAAAACCTTAGACATTTTAAGTTAGCAAACCATGTTTGTTTCTTTACAGCTTACACAAATCATAATATGTACTGTGTCTCATTCTTCAAAATGGGTGAGATTTGTTGGGCAGTCAAGGACTACCTGTTAAAAAATTTCTCTTTTCTCCCAGGGGTGTAAATCTCCCTCACAATCTGGGACAGAAATTCTAGAACAAGCTGGGACTCAGTATCAAGGGACTGAGAAAACCTTCTCAACCAAAAAGGGGAAGAGAGAAATGAGACAAAATATGGTGTTAGTGGCTGAGAGCTTTCGAACAGAGTTGAGAGCCTATCCTGGAGGTTATTCTTACGCATTATACAGATATTTCTTTCAGTTTATGGTGTATTCGAGTGGCTAGAGGGAAGTGCCTGAAACTGTAGAGTTGTATCCAGTAGCCATGTTTCTTGAAGATGACTGTATAATGATACATACAGCTTTTGCAATGTGACTGTGAGTGTGAAAACCTTGTGTCTGATGTTCTTTTTATGTATGGTATGGACAGACGAGTAAAAAATATGTATAAAAAAACAAATAATAGGGGGAACAATGGTTAAAATTAATTGAGTAGATTGAAATACTAGTGGTCAATGAAAGGGAGTGGTAAGGGGTATGGCATGTATGAGTTTTTTTTCTTTCTTTTTGATGCAAATGTTCAAAAAAATGATCATAGTGACGAATACACAACTATGTGATGATATTGTGAGCCACTGATTGTAACCATGTCAAGAATGTTCACATGTCAAGAATGTTGGTATGTCGGTTCACTGGTTATAATAAAAATATTTTTTTAAATTGTCTTTTCTTAGTAGGTGTCATGAATCACTATCTAGCACATACAAAAATATAAATAATTTTTTCATGTAGTTTATAATTTGTTTTAAATGTTATCTTTTCTACTTTTTACAATCAATAGAGGTTTTAAACCACATTCTTGCAGCAGAATGAGGTTCACGAAGCTGGACCAAAGTTGGCCATTAGAGAAATCAATCAATACAAACCATTTTCCCAATTAACATGAAAAATTTTAATTAATATATGTATTTTTAATTTTATGTCTTCTCTCATAATGTGACAATCCTTTGACACTACCTTTTATTTGCTTGTACTAGATTTAAGATACATTTGGCAGAGTTAGGTAGTTGTCTTTAAAGTATATGAGCATTTCACAATGCTCCTTGCAGAGCTTTACAGAGTATCATGAACTGACGTGCACAAGTTTGAGAACCAATTATTTAAACAATAATTATAAATAATTTAAATTATTTACAATTATTAACCATATTTATAAATAATTTAAAAATTATTTTATTGTTAAAGTAATATTTAGAATTAGACTTGCAAAGATCTCCGGTTAAGGTGATTTGACATCATAGAGATGTGAATTCTCTTTCGGGTATAAATTAAAGTGATATCCTAAAAAAATACCAAAATGTTTTTTTCCTACAAATAATAAGTTGATCCTATAGCTTATAAGCAAAAATAAAACAGGAATAAACAAGAAAACTCTAAAAAAAACAAGGGGGAAGAAGGATGCCCTACCAAATAAGAAAACATAATAAAGAGTGTGATACCATCAGTATTATCACCATCATCCCACCACTATCCTCCTCTTCTATTTATGACTTCAATTTTTTCTAATTTTGAAGCATTTAAGCATACCTCAAAACCCAGCTAATATTTCCAATCATTTTTCCACATTTGTATCAAATATTTGTTAAAAAAAAATTAAATCTAGATATCAAAGATCTCATTGCATTTCCTCTCCCCCTTATAGTAACTTCTATCTTGGGATACAATGTTAATAATTTCTATGCATGTTTTAACTGTAACTATGGGTAGATGTAAACAATATAGAATATTGTTTTTCATGTTTTCAAATTTTATCAAATGGTATATGCTTCAGTAACTCAGCTGCTAAGACAAATACTATGCAGTGGGTAGGCTTAACAACAGGAAATGTACTGGCTCATTCCTAGACTAGACTACAAGGCTTGTTTCCTTCCAGAGTTGGTATCTTCTAGATGGCTGGCAACCTTTGGGGTTCCCTAACTTTTCTGTCACATGGCAGTGCACATGACAGTATCTTTTCCATTCTCCTCCAGGTCCACTGACTTCCAGCTTCTGGCTGTTTCCTGTGGCTTTTTCTCTCTCTGAGACCTTCTCTATAAGGCCTCCAGTAATAGTTTTAAGACCCAACCTGATGCATTTGAGCCACACCATAATTGAAGTAAACGCATCAAAAGGTTCTATTTATAACAGGTTCACACCCACAGGAAAGGATTAGGATTAAGAAATATGTTTTTCTGGAGTACATAACTCCAAGCCACCACAGTATATTAACTAAATGGTATAGTGCTTGCACCTTGCTTTCTTAGCTCAAAATTTTGTTTGGGTATTTGTTTTTTTAATTCAGACATGCTGTTTCATTAGTGCTAGTTCATTCATGAAAATTGCTTTATATTCTGAATATTTTAATTTATTGGTTGAGTCTCTAACAAATGAGATGTTTATAAAGCAATAAACATAATTCCTTGAGCTTGGGTACTACTTTCTAAGACGTATTCCTAGAACAGGAATTGTTAGCCAAAGGATACATACTGTCAACAGCACTAGAAGTTGCCAAATTGATCTCCCACCAGGAGAGTTCCTGTTTCTCCTCATACTCACCAATTCTTGGTATTGTCATACTTTTTAATTTTGCCCAACTGATGTGTTTAATGAAAATGCTGACCTCATTTGTTCATTTCTTCCTGATTAAATAAGGTTAAGCTTCATTTATGAGCCTTTCAGATAAGCTTTTATGTGAAACGCTTGTTAACATTTTTTATTGGGTTGTCTCATTGTGTTGTGCCTCTTAAAATAATATATTTATGGACTACATGTGTTTCTAGATGTACTTTACAAAAAAAAAGTATCAACTTATTGTTGATTTTAAAATCTAGGAAGGTGTAAAAACGTAGACAATTCCTGACTTCTCAAAGTTCAAAACTGACTATTTTCCAGTGTTTCTTAAACCTTTTTGGTTACTCAGAGAAGACCTTTTCCTCAATGAGAGCCAATATACATACACTTATATTAACTGAAAAATGGGGCTCTAAATAAATTTCTTTCAAGGTATGACATAACTTCTTAACCACATGTGAACACACAAGAGCATCTTTTTTTCTTTTTGAGCATGGACAGCTCGGGGAATCGAACCCGCCCTCTCCAGCTCGGCAGGCGAGAATTCTTGCCACTGAGCCATCGCTGCACCGCCCCACACGAGAGCATATTGTAGGAAAAGGACGGCATGTCTCCACACAAACTAGTCTATGAAACATTTTGGCTCTCAGGTGAATACATAGTATAGCTTTCATACGGATAAACAAACATATTTTGATTAACAACAGCTTGTAATAACTGTTAACGTTTAATAAGTAGCCATCATATCTATTAGGATGTCTGAAATAATGAAAAGCGTCTAATATAATCAGTGAATGAAGATACAATTTCTCTAAGAAAAAATAAAAACACGGAAAAAGAAAAGATACAAATTCAGACTAAGTAAATGAACATTTTCAATTTTTCAGTCTCATAAACATACAATCAGTCCTTTGCAAAAGTGAACTGCTGGACAGAAGTTAAATCACTGGATTATTTTAGTGACAGACAAATGTTCAAAGCTCAAAAGTTTACTTCATTTGCAGGGACGCTATCAAATGTTTGCAAAAGAAAGACGCTGTATTAGTCACATTATTAGAGCACGCGGCACCTGAAATCGTTTACTCTATCTCCCTCATTTTCAGGTATGGGGAACTACAATTCAGAAGTTAAGAAATGTACCAATTCCGGTCCTCTAAAATCTACAAATTAATGTTAATTGAAATTTGATTTTATCCTGCGTTCCTCTAATAAATACCTACTAAGCGGCTATTTTGCAAGGAGCGCGATGCATACTGCTCCTCCTAACCCACGGACCACCGCGCGCCGGCGCCGAGCTCTCCCCACGCCCGAGAGCCGGGGGCAGGGGGAGAGCCTGGGGCGCTGCGGTAGCCGGGCTCCAAGGATGGGAGGAGGGGTTCCCGGTGGCGCCAGGGAAAGGGCCAGGTGGCGAGGAGCGACCGAGGGGCGCGGGCAGCTCACCTTTACGTAGCTCCCGCTCCCACACGGTGACGATGGGCCGTGAGTGCTTGCGGTGGTGGATGAGCCACAGGGACAAGGTCTGAACACTCTGCTGCGAGTTGCTCAACTCCGACAGCTTCTTCTCCAGCGCCGCCTCAGAAAAGGCGGACATCCCTCCGACAACACGTTCACGCCGTCCCACACGCTGGGGCCGCGAGAAGGAGAGTTTCACCGCCCTCGTAGCGGCCTCGCCCCCTCACCCCACCCTTCCCCACTCCCTCACCACCACTGCCTCCACATCCAAGACCGGCTGCAAACCAGCAATATGGCGTCCGGCCGGCAGTGACGTCACGGTCGCCCCCCTGCCCTGCCTCTCCCTCTCGAGCCCTCGGAAGAGGCGTGGCGCTGGCCGGAAGAGGCGGAAGTGAAACAAGGGCTGGGAAAACCGGCTGGGGGGTGTGCCGGGAGCAGGACCGCCGGGCTCTCTGACTTGCTCGCTTACTGCAGAACTGTCACCGTCAACGAAGGAATGATTAAAACTCTCTACATGGACCTGTAAATTGTTATAGGCGTTTTGAAAGAATGTTTGGCGTGATCAATTAAATTTTAAAATGTATTTTCCCTGTGTTCCTGAAATTTCACTAATTGATTTACAAGGTTAGAGATACACCAGCGTATTTGTATAAGGTGTTCGCTCCAGCGCAGTAACAGTAATTGTGATAAATCTAAAATATGGTGGGTTCGTTTTATTAAGTTGCAGGAGGAAAACTACAGTGTAACATTGGTTTTGTAACAGGGTGCATTTTACGTAAAGTTGCAAACATGGAAATGCAAGGTAAAAGGTCCTGGAGAATACAC
The DNA here is from genome assembly GCA_004026745.1 of Myrmecophaga tridactyla. Classification (NCBI taxonomy): domain Eukaryota; kingdom Metazoa; phylum Chordata; class Mammalia; order Pilosa; family Myrmecophagidae; genus Myrmecophaga; species Myrmecophaga tridactyla. The sequence goes on along the minus strand of PVIY010033189.1, from coordinate 5,331 downwards.
CCCATAGGAATAGAGTTTTCTTCAGGGAGAGGATCAGAATTAGAACACCTAAGCGTCTGTGTTATTTATGAACGAGAAAACATTCACGTATTACTCCTATAATTAAAAACTAATTTCATAATTAATCCAGCACATTTTGGGTCTGATTTAGCTGATCCTGCTGTGGGGTCCCACAGTATTCTGTGTATGACTGTACCATGGTTCTCCACACTATGCTGCTAGAATCCATGTTAATTAACATTGTGCCTTATTGTTGTGTGTTAATATTATCTGAACCATTTATTGCCCTTATAAGTTATGGTCATATCTTGTCTCCTCTGACAACTCTTCTTGATTTTTGTCTTCCCAAATTCAGAATAATGCTCTTTTTTTAAAATGTGTTTATTTAAGAAAATAAACAATACACTTAGAACCACCAAAAATGGATTTAAGTTAGCTTAACCATTGGCATATTTGAATAAAGTATCCATATAACCATTGTAAAACCTGTGTTTGTGCAGTAAGTTTCATAAATCAACTTAAAATTAATGCAAGGAGGAGCAAATCTAAAAATTCAGGTAGGAAAGTTCTTAAATTCTAATTATTAAACACTAACTTAGATACCATTTTATCAGCTGTCGAAACTGTAAATGTTCTCAAAATATCAAGTAGAAAGTTCTTACAAATACCTGCATTCTATAGTAATGACCTATGTTACTAAATATTTTCCTGATTTTAGGAAAACATGAAAATACAAATATTTTTATAATCAACATATGAAAATCTTAACCACCTAAAATGGATATCTTAGCAGGATAGTGCACTTTTTACATAAATTATCTTCGAGTTTCCTGGAAAGCCACCAAGTAATTTTTAAATGTTCTCCTTTAACTCATAAAAAAATGTGCTCTTTCAACTTGTAAAAGTAATGTAAAATTGTGCTCCTTTCATTTGAGCATAGGAAAACTATAGATCAGTATCTTTTATAAATATAGATGCAGACATCCTCAACCAAATACTAGCAAACTAAATCCAGCAGCATATTAAAAGGATTATGATCAAGTGGAGTTTATCCCAGGAATGTAAGTGTGTTTCAACATACAAAAATCAATCAATGTGGGCAGGCAACAGTGGTTCCGAGTTCTCGCAGGCCATGCTGGAGACCCAGATTCAATTCGGGTGGCTGCCCATGTAAATAAATAAATAAATAAAAACTCAGTGTAATTACTCCCACAGAATATAAACAATAACCAGACAAGTTCATTTTATATCTGTTGTGAAAAAGAATGAAGGCCATGCTGAAAACACAAAGATTGCCAATACATCACTTTTATAGGTAAAAGAAATTACTACAGTTCATTTACCAACCACATCTCTAGCTCCACTTTAATCCTCCGTCCTCCTAGATAAAATCCTCTGTCCTCCTAGATAAAAACTAGGAGCTCTATGAGTAAGTGTTCTAGTTCTAGCTGCCAGAATGCAATAAACCAGAAATGGAATGGCTTTTAAAAAGGGGAATTTAATAAGTTGCAAGTTAACAGTTTTTAGGCCATGGAAATGTCCCAATTAAAGCAAGTCTCTAGAAATGTCCAAATCAAGGCATCCAAGGAAAGATAACTTGATTCAAGAAGGCTGAGGAAGTTCAGGGTTTCTCTCTCAGCTGGAAGGGCACATGGCCAACACAACGTCATCTGCTAGCTTCCTCTCCTGGCTTCCTGTTCATGAAGCTCCCCGGGAGGCATTTTCCTTCTTCTCCAAAAGTTGCTGGCTTATGGATTCTCTACTTCTCATGGCTATGTCGTTCTGCAGCATTCTGTTGTCTTTCTCTGCTCTCTCCAAATCTCTCACTTTCTCCAAAATGTTTCCTCTTTTATAGGATTCCAGGAAAGTAATCAAGACCCACCCAGAATGGGTGGAGACACATCTCCACCTAATCCAGTTTAACAACCACTCTTGATTGAATCATATCTCCAGGGAGATGATCTAATTAAAATTTCCAATTAAAGTGCTATACAGTACTGAATAAGAATTAGAAGAAACGGCTGTCTTTACAAAATGGGATTAGGATTAAAATATGGCTTTTCTAGGTACATACATCCTTTGAAACTGGCACAGTAAGATTACAGGTAATTTCTTCTTTCCAATATATTGTTGATTTTTTTTACCACAAGCATGTTGGTCGTATAATGAGGAAAATAACATATTTTTATTGGGACAGGAGAAAGATTTTTTTATTGGTTCCCCTTGCCTATAAAATAAAGTCCATTTCCTTGGTATTGCATACAAAGCTTATATTAATCCAGGTTTACCATCCTTTTCAGTCCCATCTGTCACAGCTCCCCTGTCTGTGCACTTGCAGCTCCAGTAGTGCCAAACTTCTCTAGCTATGTCCCAAATCCCGTACTATTCCATTTATCCACTAGCCTCTAACCATTTAAACAATATTCTTCTTGCAATGTCACACACACACACACACACACACACACACACACACACACAATGACTTCCTTTTAAAAATTGATTTTTTGTTATTGAAAATGTAATAAATGTGTAAAAATTCAGAGAATGATACATATAATAAACCTCCATGTATCCATCTCCACTTTTAATGGTTATTAACTCCAAGCCAAACGTTTATTACCTATACCCCCAATCCCTCATCACAAAATTCTATATCCCTTCACATACACATATATACTGGACTACTTGCAGTAAAATCCAGACATTTATAATTTCATGTGTAAATATTTCAGAATGTTTCTCTAAAAGAACTTAAGCATTTCTTCACCAAGGAATTCCTATTCCTCCTTTCAAGACCCAACTAAGTTATTAGCTCCTCTGTAAAACCTTTCTCCATTTCTCTTGAAGCCAGTATGACTCATTCCTCCCTATGTGTCCCTCTGGAACAGGATTTCTCAACATCAGCACTATTGACATTTTGGGTCAGCTCATTATTTGTGTGTAAGGTTGTCCTGAGTATAGTAGGATGATTAGCAGCATCACTTGTGTCTTCCAAATAGATGCAAGTAGCACGCCCGTAACCCCCAGCCCACGTTGCCCCAAGCTGTGACGATTAAAAATGCCTTGAGAAATTTCCAAATTTCCCCTAGGGGCCAAGATTGGCCTCAATGAGAATCACTTCTTTAAAACTCTCTTCAGGTCTGCACTGTAGATGTTTGTTTCCATGTCTGTCTCCACTTCTAGACTATGAAATGCTTAAGTCTGGACTTCTTCTTCCAATTCTTAGTTTATCTACTGTTCTAGTTTGCTAGCTGCCAGAATGCAATATACCAAAAACAAAATGGCTTTTAAAACGGGGAATTTAATAAGTTACTAGTTTACAGTTCTAAGGCTAAGAAAATGTCTCAGTTAAAACAAGTCTATAGAAATGTCCAATTTAAGGCATCCAGGAAAAGATACCTTGGTTCAAGAAGGCCAGTGACATCAACGTTTCTCTCTCAGCTGGACGGGCACATAGTGAACATGGCGGTGCCTGCTGACTTTCTCGTGGCTCTACCAAAAAGGGACTCTCTCCAGAATGTTTCCTCTTTTAAAGGATTCCAGTAAGCAACTCCACCTTCAGTGGGTGGAGACACACCTCCATAGAAATCATCTCATCAAAAGTTACCACCCACAGTATAAACCCATTGTAACTAGGATCCTTTGCTGAAGCTACTTCTGTGAAGGTGTGGCCCACCTCATTCTGGATGGGACTTAATCCTATCACTGAAGTCCTTTATAAATGGAATGAGTCCAGAGAGAATGAAAGAGGAAGCCATGGAATCAAGAAACTGAAAGCAATGAGACACAGAAGGGAAGGGAGAGACAAGTGGACAGCACCATATGCCTTGCCTTGCTGGCAGTTGGTCTTCAGGAAGAAAGCATCACCTTGATGATGTTTTGATTTGGACATTTTCTCAATCCCAAGCTATAAGCTAATAAATGCCCATTGTTTTAGCCACCCCGTTTCATGGTATCTGCATTAAGCAGCTTAGGAAACTAAAACATCATCATTTAGGAACATTCATTTTGGAATTTATGTGAACAAGGAACAAATGTCTATCATGTTTGAGCCATAGGTTTATTTGCAAGAGGAAATAGCCTCACTCTCAACTAAAATACTTAATAAGTAGGATTTTACTTTGTACCTATTCACTTTTTCTTTCTACCCTGTCCTCTTGAGAAGCAGTTGTTCTGATTATGTATTCTTATAATTTCCCCTTTCCTATCCTTCCTTTGTAGTGCTTAGAAAAGTCCTGATAGTGAGGAATCATGATTCTTAAGGAATTATAAAGTTGTTGGCTCTGTGTGGATTTCCTCTTTTCACTTAGCAAACATTTGTCTAGCATCCATTATTTGGGGCAGGTATCCTACTAAGGCTCAGGAAGTAAGAGATGACTAGCTGATGAATTAGAAAAAGAAACAGGCATATAAAGGATAAGTTACAAGGGACTGCAATAAAAAAATGTTACAGCAATATGACTAAGTCTTTAGGAGCAAGTAGAGAATATTGCTGTCTTTACTCAGAGCAGAAGAAAAAGGCTTCACAGAAAGGGTGACATCAAGTTAAGTCTTGGAGGATGAGTAAAGTCTGCCAAAGAATATAAATGGATAACGTCTTTACCCACTTGCACAAATGGAGATAGGGCATCACTTTTTATTTAACTATATAAGGTTTTTATATGTCTAAGATTTAAGTTTGTCATATTCATCAGGAATAACTTTTTATTGCCTTTATTTTAGCCTTTTGTTGAACAGTTTTTGGTTGTTGGTTTGCCAATAATAATTTAGGCTTTTGTTTCAAGAAGCACCATCATATCTCATCTACAATTTTTCTAAAGTTGGTGGTTTTAAAAAAAATCAAATTATTGAATCTACTGAAATTTACTGTACATGATAATGAATCTGTCAATAATCTGTTTAGCCATTGGTATTTTTTGATTATTTTATTTCACACTGTATTATCATTTATTAAACTCATAGGCTTGGTTCTATTCCAAGAATCTCTCTGTGCTGGTTTGAAAGGAAGTATGCCCCCTAAGAAAAGCCATGTTTTAATGTAAGTCCCATTTCATAAAGGTAGAATAATCTCTAGTCAATACTGTATGTTTGAAACTGTAATGAGATCATCTCGCTGAATGATGTGATTTAGTTAAGAATGGTTGTTAAACTGGATTAGGGGATGACATTCCTCCACCCATTTGGGTGGATCTTGATTAGTTTCTGAAGTCCTATAAAAGAGGAAATATTTTGGAGAATTAGAGATTCAGAGAGAGTGACACTACGAAGCAGAGAGTCCACGAGCCAGCAACCTTTGGAGATGAAGAAGGAAAACGCCTCCCGGGGAGCTTC
>PVIY010033188.1:0-28296 GCA_004026745.1 Myrmecophaga tridactyla | reverse complement strand
GAAAATGTAGAGCTGTGTTCCAGTAGCCATGTTTCTTGATGATGATTGAACAATGATATAGCTTTCACAATGAGACTCTGTGAATGTGAAAACCCTGTGTCTGATGCTCCTTTCAGCTACTATATCAACAAAAGAGTAGAACATATGGAATAAAAATAAATAATAGGGGGAACAAATGTTAAAATAAATTTAGTTTGAAGTGCTAATGATAAGTGAAAGCAAGGGGTAAGGGGTATGGTATGTATCTTTTTTCTCTATTATCGTTTTATTTCTTTTTCTAAATCGATGCAAATGTTCTAAGAAATGATGAATATGCAACTATGTGATAATATTAAGAATTACTGATTGTATATGTAGAATGGAATGATATCTTAATGTTCTTTTGTTAAGTTTTTTAATTAATAAAAAAAAATTAAAAAAAAATTCATGACAGATTGCTTCCCAGTCCAAAGAATTGAAGCTAGGCACATTCTCCTATTCTTTTTGAAGCTCTTTCATGGAAAATACTTCAGGTTATCCTAGAACACAGTCTTCTTTAAATTATCCTCCAATAGTAGACAGGTTAAAACCCTAGCCTAACCAGCCATGTTCATTATGAATGCAAATGGACTTTCCATCCAAAATAGTGCTGCTTCCAAAATAAGAATGAAGTTCTTTAGTTAGCCTTTAAATTGTACTTCTAACTCTTTTTTTTCTTCTTCCCACCACGAGCAAGAATCTACCATAGCCAGAATTCTGCAATGCCCTTGATTTAAATACTTAGAAACCCCTGAGCATCTCTGCAACAGGAATACACCATCCTTCTAGTCTTAGGATATGCAATGCTTACTATTGCAGTGGTTTTGTAAATGAAGAATGGATAACTTTTATCCTTGGACTGATTCTTCTTGGGGTACTCATACTCAACATATGAATGTTATAGTGCAACAATGAAGAAAATGAGCCAAAGGCAAGCAAAACTTTACATCACCAACCTACAGCATGAATCTACAACTTAAGCCAGGCTGTCAGAGCCAGAACCACCCTATTAACCATTCTTGTATAAACAGTCAGTCCTCAAATGTATCTTAATTTTTATTTCTTTTTCTCAAGCCCCAAATTAATTTCAGTTTTTAAGCTACAATATCAAAAATTTTTCTTCTATTCAATTCTTTTTTCGCATGGGCAGGCTCTGGGAATCGAACCCAAGTCTCTGGCATGACAGGTGAGAATTCTGCCACTGAGCCTCCATGGAACTGCCCTCAACTCATTTTCATCTTAAGAAAAGTTTTCTTGCATTCTATTAAGGGCAGAAGGAAACGTCTTCATCTAAATAATTAGTTCTCTAATTATTAAATTCTCTCTAAAGATTAATAAATTCCTTTTTTTGGTAAATAATGGAAAATTTGGGGAAAAATTCATCAGAACAAGTTGTGTACTACCCTTTCCTGAGTCCCAGAATCAGTGCCCTGTAGGATAAAGGAGGGCAAAATTCCTCCATTAACCAACCCATTAGTTAAAAGAAAAAATACTTGGGGAAAGTTTGGTTTATGGACATTTCTACTTATAGAGAACACAAATTATGTGGGCCTCAGAGAACATGAGCAAAATTAATTCAATTATCCCCCATTTCTTAAATAGAAACTATTTGGCAGGAATATGCATCTTATGCATTCTCAGGCTGACATGGCTCAGTGACCCATAGTTGTGTTGAAACCCAGGGTCTCTGCCTCTTTTTCACCAAAGGATACAAGGATATATCCTCTCTTCCCTAGCTAGCCCCCATAGAAAGAAAGCAACAGAACCAGGACCTTCAGGATCATTTAGACATTTTTTTGTTTCAACTACATCAATGGTCTTTAATTGGGGCCACTTCTTTTCTATATTAGTTTGAAATTATTTCAAGGACAGTTGCAGAAACAATGCAAAACCCACACAGAGAACACCAGCATACTACCACCCCTCCACACCCAGATCTATCAGCTTTTAAGATATTGTCACATTTTCCATATCATTCTTTTTCTGTGTCTATTTTCTAAACATTTGAGAGTAAGTTGTATAGCTCATGCACCCTCAACACCTAATACTTCAAAGAACATTTCTTAAGAACAAGGATAGTCACTTATGTAACCAGCTTCAGTATAGCTATCAAGTTCAGGAAATTTAATATTGATATAAAATTTATTCTACATTCCAATATTTCCGTATGTTCAATGTTCTTTTGGGTATTATCTCCTCCATTTATTATATCTAATCCAGAATCATGTAGTGCATTTAATTGTCACGGTTTCTTTAGTCCTTTTTCTCTTTTAACTGTGGAAACACATTTACAACATAAATTTTTCCCAACTCACCCTCAAGCCTTGATCACACTCAAAACGTTGTGCTACTCTTATCACCATCCATTACCAGAACTTTCCCATTTAAACAGAAACTCTGCACCCACTGTGCATTAGCTCCCCATTCCCACTACCCCTTGCTCCTAGTAACCTGTACTCTACTTTAGGTATCTGAATTTTTACATTCTAGCCTTTTCATATAAGTGGAATCATACATCTGTCCATGTCTGTCTGACTTCTCTCACTCAACATGATGTCTTTGAGGTTCATCCATGTTGTAGCATGTATCAGATCTTCATTCTTTTTTATAGCTGAATAATATTGCATTGTGTGTATATACTACACTTTATCAGTTCATCTGTGGATGGACACTTGGGTTCCCTCCACCTTTGGCAATTGTGAATAATGCTGCCAGAAACGATGGTGAACTGATATTTGTCTGAGTCTCTGCTTTCAATTATTTGGGGCATATTGGAAATGGGATGACCAGGTCATATGGTAACTCTGTCATAACTGTCTGAGGAACCACCAAACTGTTTCCCATAGACGCTGTATTATTTTACATTCCTACCAACAATTGTGAGAGTTTCTATTTCCCATCAACACGTGTTATTTTCTGTTGTTTTTTTTTAAATTATTGAGTGTGAAGAATTATCTCATTGTGTTTTTAATTTCCATTTCCCTAGTGACTAATGATATAGAACATCTTTCCATGTATTTATGGGCCATTTGTATATCTTCTTTGGAAAAATGTCTATTCTAGTTCTTGGACCAATTTTTAACTGGGTTGTTTGTCATATGTTGAGTTGTAGGACTTCTTTATGTATTGTGGATACTAAAATCCTATTAGATATATAGTTTACCATTATTTTCTGATTGTATAGGTTGTCCTTTCACTTTCTTAATAATGTCTTTAATACAAGAAAGTTTTCTATTTTGGGAAAGTTCAATTTATCTATTTTTTTGTTGTTGTTCATGCTTTTGGGGTAATGTCTAAGAAGTTATTGCCTAATACAAGGTCCTGAAGCTATTCCTTTATTTTTTTCCCACTGTTTTCCAAATGGCTGTACCATTTTATATTTCCACTAGCAATCTGTGAGATTCTAGTCACTCCTCAATCTCTGCAACTCTTTGCATTGTTGTTTTTTAAAGTGCTGTTCTTTGCTTATAGAAGTCTGATTTTGTTCCCTGTAGATGGCCCAGCTCAATAAACTCCACCTCTAAGTGGACATTGTGATCATGTGACATAGATGTGCCTCATGAGATATTAGTAGAAGTGTTTGGGCTGAGCTTCTGGGAATTCCTTAATCTGGGTGCAAGGGTCTGCTCTCCAAGATGGTGGCATAGGGGGAATATCCCCCAGAAGAGGCCTTCCTCAACCCCACAACATGAGTGCAGGCTCCAGCTCTGAGACAAGCTTCTCTCAGTCTTGGTAGTTTGCAAACTTGTAGCTGGCTTAGGGGATTTCTGGGTTCTTAGTCCCCACAACTTCTTGCAGTAGCATAATGATTACTGTCTAGTACACGTTTTCATTTGCTGCAGTCTGCATGGGCACCTGGAAATGTATATCTGTGGGGATGCTGGTCAACCATGCCAAAAATCTTTTTCTGCTAAGGCTTTGGTGCCACCTGGGTCCATAGCCCCATGACAGAGAGACCTCAGTGGGCAAGATGGGGAGGGGATTCCTTGGCAGATTTATCCAAAGGTAGTAGAAGGTGTCTACGGTCATGACTGCTCATTGAAAGTGCAAGGTCTGAGAAAGGAAGAAGCAAAAGGCCATTGGAATACATTGAATGTTATCACTCAAGCAAACAGCCCCTTAAGCTCATTTGTAATTTGTCATCTTTCTACAAGGATAATTATCTATGTGTCCTGCAGAGTCACTTATTGGTAGTTCTTAGAAGGAATATGACATTTCTAACCAAATGCAGTTCAGAATTTACAGTCCTCATTTGTAAGCTACTTGTTGACCTAACTCAGTTTTCAGCGATCCCATTAATAATTCTGTCTTGTCTTTCCATCCCTTTCCACTTTAATGACAAAGGATCACAGTGTTACCCCAAACATACAGAGAATTTTCTACCATCACTTTATCTACCAGGGAGCTGTCATGCCACAAATGCTGAGATTATTTTTTTCTCTTAAGGGAACCATCTGGAATTGAGCCATTTTTTACATATAAAGTCTAGCATGATTAAATGCTATTGGCCTTTAAAAAACAAAACAAACCAAAACAACAAAAAATGCATACCTCTGGACTTAATGTTGATCTCAAACTATTTAAGACTAACCAATATATTTACTTGCAACTGGAGACTAAAAGTGCCCACACAAGTGAGAAAATCTACCATAGCTGACCCTCTCATAGAGAGAAAAATATAATGTATATTTGACATTATAAGAAGCATTAACTGTTAAAACATGGCATGGTGGAAATATTTCCATACATCTAGGAGACCCCTGAGAGGTAGAGGACAGCTGCTGGTTTTTGGATATCTTGACTTGTGTGCTGTGGAATTGGAACTCCTGTCCCTATGCTTCATTTACCCTTAAGTGTTCCTTGGATGAAAGGCTGTGGAGCAGCCAGAATGGAGTCTTAAAGAGTTCTATTCCACTATCCAACAAAGGAGTGAGAAAGGAAAGTAGAGGCAAGGATGTATGGAAGGGTATCAATGGCTTTCACTGGGCCCAGGAAATTTCTCAGTTCTGTAAGTTGTGATCAACTTATAGTTGTGTTATCATGCGGCGGCCTTCCAAGCCACAGGGAGTTGTGGTCAGTGTGTACATGACCTTAACAGCAGTTCCATCATTGATTTGCTCATCCTCAGGTCCTTGCTCACGTAGCCAGCCAGCAGTAGTGGGGCACGAGGAGGTTGAGCTTCGGTTCACTACTTAGGAGATGCTTATTCAAGAAGTTCCTACCTTCCGAGAACCCTTGGCTTAATATTGAAGAAAAATTATGTGGACTCACACATACACATGCAAGCCCTTCTCCCTCCCAAACTCATTGTACAGAAGGAAGGGTGTGAACCAACTATTACACTGATAAAAGGAAAGATTAAGTGAACATGGTATGTTAGTTTCCTGGTGGGTACTATGTAACAAACTGCTACAAATTTACTAGCTTAGAGCAACTCAACTTTATTTTCCTACAGTTCTGGAAGTTCAAAGTCCAAAATGGGCCCTATAAAGCTAAAACCAAGGTGTTGGCAGGGCTGGTTCCTTCTAAGGCCTCTAGGGCCTTGCCTTTTCTAGCTTCTAGAGGTGGATTCTTTGATTCCTTGACTCATGGCATTTCCCTGAATCTTCAAAGTCAGCAGAGTAGCATCTTAAATCTCTCTCTGCTTTGATGAGATTTCCTCTGTCCCTCTGATTGCCTGCTTCTTATAAGGACACTTGTGATTACACCAGGAGCATCCAGATAATTCAGGATAATGACTCATCTTAAAATCCCTAACTGGATTACATCTGCAAAGTCCCTTTCGCCATATATGGTAACATTCACAGGTTTCAGGGTTTAGGATGTGGGCATTTTAGGGGGCAAGGGTGGGAGGTCATTATTCAGCTTACCACTCATGGCAACAAAACCTTGAGGAGAAATGTCATTGTTTTCCTCATACTTTGGGTTCTTTGAATATATGAGGACCCTTGCAGAATAGTTAGATGAATAGTATTCAGAAGTCTCAAGGAGAAGACATAGATATTTTGACTTTTCCTTTTCAATATACTAAAAGTTGATAATTCCCATTTCTTCTGTTTGTGTGAAAATGTTAACAATTTAAGGAATATGTATGCTTCAGTTATGAGAGCAGCACAGTGGTGGCATAATTATGGAGTGACATAATTATATACTGTGTGTCCACAGTAAAATGATTCAGTAGAAGTGTTCCCTGATATATTAAAATAAAAGCAAATGCCCAGAATAACCTGTTGGTTATTTACTTGCTTCTATATCCTCTAGAACTAGTGGTTTTCTGAAACCACTAATTCCTGAGCACAGCAGTTATGAGCACAGATTCTTTCCTGCCCTTTATATCCACAGAGACTTGATTTACTTGTTTTTTTAAATTGATAAACCAAAACAAACATGAAGATTCTTAACATGCAAACATTCTGTATATGGTGTACAATCAATGGCTTGTGATATCATCACAGGGTAGTATATTCATCATCATGATCATTTTTAGAACATTTGCATCACTCCAGAAAAAGAAATAAAAAGAAAAAAGAAAAAACTCATACATACCATACCCCTTACCTCTCCCTTTCATTGACCACTAGTATTTCTATCTGTTTTTTTCTAGCAGTTGTATAGTTTCAGCTCTTAAGTCTTGTGTTCTTTGATCCATTTCGAGTTAATTTTTGCATATGGTATGAGTTAGGCGTCCACTTCCTTTTGCATCATTTCATAAAACTGTTTGCAGAAGAGACTATTATTTCTCTACTGAGAGCACTTTTCAAAGATCAGTTGGCCATAGATGTGAGGGTTTATTTCTGAACTCTTGACTCGATTCCATCCATCTAAATATGTCTGTCCTTGTGCCAGTACTATGGTGTTTGATTATGGTAGCTTTGTGATAATTTTTTTTTAAATCAAGAAATATGAGTTTTTTTCAGTATTTTTTTCATTATTTGTTTTTTTTATTATTATTTTTATCTAAGATGGTTTTGTGAATTTGGGACCACTTGCCCTTCCATAGGAATATGATTACTGGCTTTCCCATTTCTGCAAAGAAGCTGTTGGAATTTTGATTAGGATTTTGTTAAATCCAGAACACAGAATATGTTTTCATTTATTTAGATCGTGGCTATGTTGTTCTGCTCTGCTCTCTCTGAATCTCTCATTCTCCAAAATGTTTCCTCTTTTACAGGGCTCCAGAAATTTATCAAGACCCACCCAAAGGGGTGGAGACATGTTGTCACCTAATCCAGCTTAACAACCACTCTTGATTAAATCACATCTCTAGGGAGATGATCTGATTACAGTTTCAAATATACAGTATTGAATAGGGACTATTCTACCTTTATGAAATGGGATTTTGATTAAAACATGGCTTTTCTACATCCTTTCAAACCAGCACAGGTACTTACATCTATTTTCTTGGATCTCCTACTCTGATTTATTAATCTATTTGTGTACCAGAATCATGCTGTCTGATTTATTGCCACTTTATCATGTTTGAATGTTAACTGGTAAGGCTACTACCTTCAGATTATTTTCCAGCAAGTTTTTGTTGTTTTTTCATATGAACCACATAATAGGCTTGTATAGGATAAAAATATCCTATTTTGAGATTATGCCAGAATCTTGGATCAGTTTAGATAAAATTATCATGTTTGTGAAATTGTCTTCCTATCCAAGTCAAATGCCAATCCGTTTTTTCAAGTATTTCTTTTCATTCCTCAAAACTGTTTTAGGTTTCTTGGATCTTATAAGTCTAAGTTTATTCTCTAATTGGTGAAATTTTATATTAATAATGGCTACTGATATCTTTTTTTTACTCAGTCATCTGGCTGAATGGTATATTTTTATTAGTTTTTTAGCTATATAACTTGGATTGTCCAATTGCACATTATCTACAACAATGGGTTTTTCTCCTTTTCCCTTGTAATGTTGATTTATGTAACTGACTTACTTTATTCTACTGGTTGTACCTCTAGAATAATGTTATGTTATCCTGGTGACTCTGATGGTAGGTATCCCATTTACAGACTAGTTTCCAAGGAATAGAACACAGATAGGAAGACTGGAAACAATCCTGTCAAATCTTATATTACCTGTGTTAGATTCATGTATATATCGATACCCTTACTACTTTTATTTGCCTTTGAAGGAATACTCCTGTAATTAAATGTGACATTCACATTCTAAGACTGATTATAAATCCAGAAAGTATACACACACATTCAAGCATGTGCAGTACCAAAAAAAGGTATCCATCACAAGACCAATGACCATTTAAAGCAATAGTCTGAATAGTGAAAAATTAAAAGAAATTCCCAAGAAAAGCAGGGGATAATAGAGAAGCCTTCATGTTAGGTCCAGAATATTTTTCTGGCTGTGATTTTTCAGTATCAATGCCTTTTATTTTTATTTATTTATTTGTTTTTGTTGAGGCACACTTTGATGAGCAATTTTTGCTCCAGAGCTTGCCACTGGATTATTCAAAGCTTTTCATTTTGTTTTTGGATGACTCCTTTATTTTTTATTTTCAAAGCTTTATTTATTTACTTGTGGGTGCATGGTCCAGGAATAGAACCTGGGTCTCCCACATAATGATTTCTTTTTAAAATGTATTTTTATTTTTACAGACGTCCCCTTCCCCTTCCCTTCTGCCTGTCACCCCCAGCAATCCCTAACATACTTTCTAAATCTGAAATTTTTCTACTCTTAGTCATTTTATAAGTGATATCATACAATTTTGTCCTTGTGTGTCATATTTATTTCAACAACCATAATAATTTCAAGATTCTTCTATGTTGCAGCATGTTTCATACTTCCTTTGTTCTCATGGCCAAATAATATTCCATTGTGTATATGTACTATATTTTGTTTATACATTCATTTGTTGATGGACCCTTGGGTTGTTTCCACTTTTGGCTATTGTGAATATTGCTGCAAAAATCATTGATGTCCAGTTTCTGTTTGTACCCTGTTTTAATCCTCTTTGTGTATATAACTGGAAGTGAAATTTCCAGGTCAACTGGTAATTCTATCTTTAACTTTTTGAGGAACCATCATATTTGCTTTCCACAGTGACTGAACCCTTTTACATTTCCATGAAAAAAATGCACTAGGATTCCAATTTCTCTCCAAAATTCTTTATTTTTATTTTTAAATAATAGCCATTCTGCAGTTATGACATGATATCTCTTGTGGTTTTAATTTACATTTTAATGGCTTATGTTATTGTGCATCTTTTTGTATGTTTATTGGCCATTTGCATATTTTCCTTGGAGAAATGCCTTTTCAAGCCCATTGCCTTTTTTTTAATGCAGTTGTTTATCTTTTTATTATTGCAGTGTAAAAGCTCTTTATGTCTTCTGAATATTAAACCTTTATCAGATATATGATTTGAAACTATCTTGTTCATTCTGCAGGTTGGCTTTCTCTTTCTTGATAATTTCCTTTAATGCAAAAGAGTTTTCAATTTTGTGAAATTAAATCCATCTATGTTTCTTTTGTTTCTCTTGCTTTTGGTGTCATGTCTAAGAATGCATTGCCCAATTCCAGATTTTTGACATTTGCCTTTATATAACCATCTAAGAGTTTTATAGGTTTAGCTTTTACATTGTGGTCCTTGGTCCATTTTCAGTTGTTCCTTGTCATATATTATGAGTTAGCAGCTTAACTTCATTCTTCTGCATGTGGATATCTTGCTTTCCCAAAATCATTTGTTGAAGATCCTAGTCTGTCCCCACTGCAAGTGTTTAGCTCCATTGTTAGGACTCAATGGGGAAATGAGGGTCTTATGATCTAGGGGTAAGATGATGGAGTAGGGAGCTATAGGATACACTTCTTCTCAAAGAACAGGTAGTGGACAGTCAGAAACTGTCCTGAACAATGATTTTGGGGCTCTGAGGCCAGGTGACCACTGTGCAGCATCCAGGAAAGACCAGGACAGGGAGACTGAGAACTGTGGCAAAACAATTGAGTAAATCATTCCACAGCAAAGGCCTGCATGCATCCACCACCTTTGAGGCAACTAGCATCAGGTACAGACCATAGGTGGCTGCTGCAGGATGGAAAAGGATGTTGAGGTTTTACTCCCTGGGAACAGTGAGGGGTATGGTAAAGGGTTGAGCAGAGTTTGTGATTCGTGAGTGTAGATTCCAGGGTCCCAGCTCTGAATGGCAGTTCTAGCTGCCTCAAACAGGGTTCTATGTAGTCATTTTATCAACACAAGCCCCGATAGGGGTGGAGCCTGTTGAGTTAAACACACACACACACACACACACACACACACACACACACACACACATTCACACCCTCCCTCCTTACAGCTGCAGTAGAAATTTGGTCAAAGAGTTCATTTGATGGAAAGGCCAGGAAAGTGCAGCTTTGGGAAGTTGAAAAAAGGATCTTTGGTGTCTTTCTCCACCTTCTCCCAAGGTCCTTTGGAACTGGTCTGTGCCCTCTTACTGGGGTCTTGGTCCTGTTTTGATCAGTTAGATATGAGCAACTTTAAAGATCTAAAATAAGTTGAACCAAGTGCCAAAGAAGACCCTTAATAAAACCCCAAGGAAGAGAAGGAAACTGACCAGCAAAGTAAACTTATGAAGAAAATCAGATGCCTAGACATTAGCAGAAAAATTATAAGCAATACTAAGAAAGAAGAAGCTAAGACCCAGACAAAAGAACAAATTATAAAGTTGAAGGAGACACAGAATCTGGAACAAATAATGAAAAATTTTCAAACAAATCTCCTAAGGCAGTTCAAGGAGATGAAAGAAAATGTGGCTAAAGAAAGAAATGATATTAAGAAGACATTGGGTATGTATAAAGAGGAATTTGAAAACATGCAAAGAGAAATAAGAGAAGTTATGTGAATGAAAGGGACAACAGAAGAGGTTGAAAATACCCTGAGGTAACAGCAGATTTGAACAGGTAGAAGAAGTGATCAACAAACTAGAAGATAGTACATCTGAAAATGCACAGAAAGATAGATAGATAGGGAATAAAATGGAAAAAATTGAGCAGTCTCAGGGAATTGAATGACAACATGAAGCATACAAACATATGTCTCATTGGTGTCTCCAAACTAGAAGGCAAGGAAAAAGGGCAAAAAGAATATTTAATGACATAATGAATGAATATTTCACAATTCTCATGAAAGGTATAAATATGGAGATGCAAGAAGCACAATGTACTCTAAACAGAGTAAATCCTTATAGACTTATTCTGAGACATGTACTAATCAGAATGCCAAATGCCAAAGATAGAGAATTCTGAAAACAGCAAGGGAAAAGTGATCCATCACATACAAGGGATGCTCAATAAGACAAAGGGCTGGTTTCTCATCACAAAACATGCAGGCAAGAAGACAATGGTATGACATATTTAAGGTACTGAAATAGAAAATCTTCCAGTCAAGAATTCTCCATCTAGCAAAAATGTCCTTAAAAAATGAGAGTGTTTAAAATATTCACAGGTAAACCTACCCTGCAAGAAATACAAAAGAGAGTTCTGCAGGCTGAAAGGAAAAGACAGAAGAAAGGCTTGGAGGAGAGTGTAGAACTGAAGATTATCAGTAAGCATAACTAAAAGGGTAAAAAGAGACAAAAATAAGATATGGCATATAAAATGCAAAGAATAAAATGGTTGAAGCATGTACTGCCTTTATAGTAATAACATAATGGATTAAACCACCCACTTGAGAGACACAAATTGGCAGAAGGGAAAACACATAATCCTCTTATATGCTACATACAAGAGACTCACCTCAGTTGCAAGACTAAAACACAAAAATTAATGGTGTTCCTTTACAGGAGTAATGTACTATCTGAAGAGGTAATTAAGGAAAAATTCCATTTAAAATAGCAAGTAAAAGAATAAAATATTTAGGACAAAACTTATCCAAGGGCGTAAAGGATCTGTACACAGAAAACTAAATAACATTGCTAAAAGAAACCAAAGAAGACATGAATAAATGCAAAGGCATTCCTTGTTCATGAATTGGAAGTCTAAATGTTGCTAAGATGTCATTTTTACCCAAATTGATCTACAGATTCAATGCAATATCAATCAAATTCCAACAGACTACTTTGCAGCTAATTATCAATTTCCTTTGGAAGGATAAGGGGCCTCGAATAGCCAAAAACATTTTGAAAAAGAAGAATGAAGTGGGAGAACTCATACTCCTGATTTTAAAGCATATTATAAAGTCATAGTGGTCAAAGTAGCATGGTACTGACATAAAGTTAGACATATCAATCAATGGAATAAAATTGAGAGGTGAGAAATAGACCCACAGATCTATGGTCAACTGATAAATATCAGGCTCCCAAATCCACCCAACTGGAACAGAACAGTCTCTTCAATAGATGGTGTTCTGAGAATTGGATATCCATACCCAAAAGAATGAGAGAGGACCCCTATCGCATACCCTATACAAAAATTAACTCAAAATGGATGAAGATGTAAATATAAGAACCAGTATGATAAAATAACTTAAAGAAAATATAGGGAAATATCTTCATGATCTAGTGATAAGTGGTACTTTCTTAGACTTATCTCCAATGTACAAGCACCAAAAGAAAAAATAGATAAATGTGTTCTCCTTAAAACTGAATACTTCTGTGCTTCATAGGACTTTGTCAAAATTGAAAAAGCAGTTGACTTAATGGGAGAAAATATTTGGAAACCATTTATCTGATAAGGGTTTGATGTCCAAAATATTTAAAGAAATCCTACAACTCAACAGGAATATGACAAACACCCAATTAAAAATGGGCAAAAGATATGAATAGACATTTTTCCAAAGATGAAGTGCAAATGACTAAAAAGCATATGAAAAGATGCTTATTTTCACTAGCTATTAGGGGAATGCAATTTGAAACCAAAATGAGATAGCACTTCACACCCACTAGAATGGCTGCTATTAAACAAACAGGAAACTTACAAGTGTTAGAGAGGCTGTGGAGAAACAAAAACACTTATTCACTACTGATGGGAATGAACAGCCACTATGGAGGATGGCTTGGAGATTCCTCAGGAAGGTAAGTAAAAAGTTGCCTTAAGACCAAGCAATCCTGCTACTCAGTATATACCCAGAAGATCCGAAAGCAGGGATGCAAACAAACATTTGCACACTGATATTCATGATAGCAATATTCACAATTTCCAAAAGATCGAAAAATCACAGATGAATGGATAAACAAAATGTAATATGTACATATGTTTTAGTTTGCTAAAGCTACCAGAATGCAATATGCCAGAAATGGGTTGGCTTTTGTAAAGAGGATTTAAATTACAAGTTTACAGTTCTAAAGCCATAAAAATGTCCACATTAAGATAAAGACACCTTGACTTCAAAGAAAGGCCGATGTCTGTTACCTGGAAAGGCATGTGGCTGGCCTCTGCTTGTCTTTGTTCCTGGTTTCATTGCTTCCAACTTCTGATTCTAGTGACTTCCTCTCTAAGCATCTGTGGGCCATCACTCAGTTTCTCCTGGGCAAAACACTGGGTTCTGGCTTGCTTAGCATCTCATGGAAAGGTACAGGGCAAAGTCCACGGGGTCACCCTTCCAGCTTCTGGTTTCAAACGGCTCTCACAGATCCTGTGGTCCTTCTGGTATTTCCTTTTGCATCTCGAAATGTCTGTATCTGAGCTCTGTGTCAGCTCTTTTAAGGACTCCAGTTAACTAATTAAGACCCACCTTGAATGGTCAGAGTCACATCTCCATATAATCAAAAGGTCACAGCCATAATTGGGTGTGTTTCATCTCCATGAAAACAACCTAATAAAGAGGTCCCACCCTTCAACATTGAATTCGGATAAAAAGAACATGGCTTTTCTGGGATACATAACCGTTTCAAACCAGCACAACATATGATGGAATATTGTTCAGCTGTAAGAGGGAATGAAATCCTGAAGCACACAACAACATGGATGAACCTCAAGGACATTATATTAAGTGAGATAAATCTGACCAAAAGGCAAATATTGCATTATTTTGCTAATATGAACTAATTATAATATGTAAACTCATAGACATGAAATCTAGAATACAGGTTGCCAGAGTATAGACTGAGGCTAGAGAATGGGGAGTGGTTGCTGAATATGGGCAGAATTTTTAACCAGTTCAAACTTAAATGTTTAGAAATTAAGAGATGTGATGGTAGTCTCTATAATATAAATGTGACTATAATTAACCGCGTTGAATTGTGGGTGAATGTGGTGGAGTGGGGAAGTTTAGAGTCATGTATGGCTCCAGAAGATAAGCTGTAGGTTAAAACATGGGCATGTATAACACAGTAAATCCTGTGGTGGACGCTAACTGTAATTAATGGAACAAATACAAAAAGGTTCTTTCATCAGCTAGAATAAATGTATGACACTATTACAAGGAGATAATAATTGAAGGTTATATGGGGAAAAATGTACCTATCGTAAACTATGGATTATAGTTAATAGTAATCTCTTAATATTCTTTCATCATCACCAAGAGGTATACTACACCAATAGTAGAGATCAATAATGTTGGGGACAGGGGTATGGGATGTTTTGGGTTTTCTTTTTCAATTTTTTCTTTTTCAGGAGTAATGAAAATGTTCTAAAATTGATCATCATGATGATAATTTGATGAATGCATAACTATGTGATGATATTGTAAGCCATTGTTTCTATACTTCGGCTGCATTGTGTGATATGTGGATATCAGTAAAAAGGAATTTTATAAAATAAGTCTGTACTGGCTGGACGCATGCCAGGCTGTGGGATCTGCCAAAACCAAGGACCCAATACTTGAGGAAGGCTGGTCCGGGGGGATGTTCAGACTTTCGGGGAAGTGGGGGAGCACTTGGGGGGTGGGAATGGGCTCCCTCTTTCTGGACCACTTTGGTGTCTCTCAAAGATCCAAGTAGGAAATAAATGCCATTAGTTATTTCAAGTTTAGATTAGATGAAAGAAAACTGTTTTCCTACAGTGAAGACTGTGAAACGATAGTTTGGTTACTGAGAGGGAGAAGGAAGTAGGAAAGTGAATTTTGGTGAGAAAAATAAAAACAAGCAAAGCAAAAACTCCCTGGGGTCTCAGAGTACCCTCTAGAAGTATTCACAATATTTGCTGTCCCTTGGGTGAAAAGATTATACTTCCCCAAGCGATAAGTCAGACTTGGCCAAGGGTCTAACTGGGATCAAGGAAATGCGGTGGCAGGAACCTGGGTCCCTCTTTTAGCAGAAGCTTTGAGAAGCTGTGAATAGCCCATGTCTCTTGTCCCTCTGACACAGGACTGTCCATGTTCCAAACGGGACTGCTCCATTAGTCCAAGGCCCACCTGGAGGATGAGGTGAAGCAGAACCGCAGCTGACCTGCTGTGGACATGTAGTGTGAGAAACAATCTCTACAGCACGTTATTGGAAAAATTAAGTAAATGAGATGACATTTTTTTCTCTGGGGACAGTATCCACCTTGAAGTGGGTCCTCAATGTATTTTAGCCTGGATTAATCATAGCAGGGGTGGCCCCGCACTTGAGGGCTGGAGTGCCCGCTAGTGGAAACGTTTCTGGTTGACACAGGAGGAGACCCAGTGTCTTTGAGGCCCCATCACCCTGGGAAGATCCAATCCCAGCTCTGCCAATTCCAGGCTGTGCGACTTTGGGGGAAGCACAGGGCCTGCTGCTTAGTTTTAAAACCTGATGAAGGCCCAGGTTGGTGGGGGCAGAGGATGTTCGGGACTTATCTCCCCACCGAGGATGCTTCAGGGCAAACCTGGCAAATGGAAGCCCTCTCTTCCAGAAGTCACCCCTTTCAGTGGCAGATCCTAAGAGGACCCAGCAGATCCAGCCAAAAGGAAGATCGAGTCATGCATGGCCCCAGAAGATAAGCTGGAGGTTAAAACATGCTTGGGCTGGCCTTGCCTACCCAATTCACTCTTTGGGTTCTCCAAGTCTCTGTGCTGCAGACACATGGGCCTCCTCTCTTGTCCTGGAATGAGCTAAGCCTTACCTGCTTCTCACAAGCAGGACCAGGAGTTGAATGAGATAAGACTTAAGGGGGTCCTCATGCTCACTTAGTGTCCCCTTCAAATCTGTGCTCTGGGTGCCTTTCCTGCCTTATCCTAGTCATGGTCAGACCCTCATGATAGGAGTGTGCAGTGGTTACAGGCAGGAATCAGCCACATCATCTGGGTTCAAATCTCAGTTCCTGCTTCTGACCCTCTGGGCGGCAAGGTATTAACCCTTTCTGTGCCTGTTTCTTTCTCTGCAAAATGGAATCATTGTGAGAACTCAAGTGGTATTCAGAGCAGTTCCTAGCACTTAATAAGTCTGATCGCCTTTGTATTATTTTGCAGCCAAATCAATCATCCAATGGCCAGGTTGGGGCCAGCAGTCTCTAAGGTTTGGGCTCACTGGCTGCGTTCATCCAGGAGGCCCTCTATCTGCAAGGCTGTACCACATGTTGCAAATTGCCCAGCCAAATCCTAACTTCAATGCTAGATTGTTTCCTCTCAGATCTTAACCAGCCAGACGAGGAGGTGGGTGAACTACAGGCTGGGCCTCAGCATTCACCTGAAAGTCAATGGGGTCCCTGGTATGGGAGTGCCACCCAGGACACAATAACAGGGATAGCGCACATAGGCCATGGTGCACATAGGCCATGGTGCACATGGAATTTCCTGGAGGTGGAGGAAAGCAGAGATCATAGGCTGCAGACCTGGGCTGCCCAAGCCCTGGAGACATGGGAAGGCACCTGTCTGAGAAGAGCCGGGAGCAGCAGCGTAATGGACATGGAATGAATCCTATACCTTTCCTGCTTCCTTGCTGTGTGATCATGGACAAATTACTCAGCCTCTCTGTGCTTCCATTTTCTCTTCTGTAATATTGTGGGTAAAGGCGATCTTCAGCTCAGAGAATGAAGTTGATCATGCATGTAAAGCACATAGTACATGACAAGCTCTGTTATTAGCATCATTCTCTAGGTATCCATGAAAGGGAAAATGAGTCACAGAGAAATCTCACCACTGTAACTTTGCTCAGGTTTGTTCTCTCTGGATGCTCTTGTAAACTCCAGTCTTGGTCAGACTACATGCCATGCATTAAATGCTTATCCCATTCCCTGTTGTGGGTACTGGGCATCAGAAGTGCACTAACTAGGTCCCTACCACCATGGCGCACCCCTCTTTGGGAATAGCCCCACATTTCTTATTCCCCTCCGGCCTCTGGCTTGGGGTTTTGACTTCTCTTCTAATTATCTGTCTAGACACAGCTTCTTCCACACTGGGAAGCCCTGGGGTCCAATTTCACCCATTTCTCTGTATCCCTATGCTCCCTGACATTTAGTACTGAGCAGAATGTGTGCCTGACCAGAACCCCTGCATTTGACCAGTGAGAAAGAGGCCACAGAGCTGGGAAGGGCAGCCCTGACAGTAACACAGCCAATGACAGATGAGCTGGGGTTCCCACCCTTGCTTCCGACTCCCAATCTAGTGCTTCCTCCTCCTTGCCCCGTAACAGCAGGGGTAAGAGGCATCATAGGAACCACGGCTTGGCCTCAGGGGCCTCCAAACCCTTCCACGACCTGGGCATCCTAGAATCCCACAGCGGTCCCTCCTGGTGTGGGCAATGGGTGCATACTCTGGCTTGTGGTCAACGACAATGACAGGAACCATAACAGCCAGGGGAAGTCATCACTGGTATGTGTTACCATTACTGCTAACACATTTACAGGCGTTATCTCACGTCAATGTCACAGCCTCCTCATGGGCTGTGGTTATCCCATTTATACGTGGGGAGACTGAGGCTAAGAAAGGTCAGAGGATCAGTCCCAGGTGAGTGGCAGGGCAGAAACTAAAGCCCAGGCCTGCCTGATTCCTGAATCTATGCTCGCAACCTCTCCAGGGATATGGTCTTGAGACTTAGCTGGCAGGTTTTAAGATCTGAAAAGGAACTAACTCTATCATGTCTCCTGGAGGTGGCTCAGTGTGTGGCAGCCACAGCCTTCACCATTTGACAGTTCTTCCTTGTGGCTACCCTCAGTCTTTCCTACTGCCAGAGAAAGCTCTTCCATCTTTTTTGTTGTCGTTGCATATTCAGTTTTATTAGGTGGATTAGTTAAACAGAGAACCTAGGAAAAATACAAAGCATGTTTCTTTGACTCAGTTGATGAACTTTTTAAATATATATTTTTTAAAACTGAATACCATATTCTGATATTTCATTAGTACTAGATTAAAAGTTTTTAGGTAGCCATCTTTTTTCACTTAAAAAATTTTTGCTGTTAATATATATAATGAGGTATATATATATATATGGCATATGTGTATAAGGTAAAGAACCCAACCACTCAAGGAAGAGAATTTTATTTAATTGTATAATATTTATCCAGTAAAATACCCCAATCTTATGTAAGTAACTTGATGAGTGTTGACAAGTCTATACACTAATGTTACCATCACCCAATAAGACATAAAGAATTCCCATCCCCCCAGAAGTTTCCCTCTTACATCTTTCCAATCAATACTCTCCCAGATGCAACCAGTATGCTGACCCCATCACCATATGTTGGTTGTACATGTTCCTGAACTTTGGATAAATGGATCATATTGTTTGTACTCCTTTATGTCTGCCTTCTTTCTCTCGCCATAAGGTATTTTTTATGTTGTTTTGTTTTTGAGCAATGAAGATGTTTTTAAACTGTGGTGGTGTACACAGGACAATGTGATCATACCAAGACCCACTGCCTGTACACTTTGGATGGATTGCATGGTGTAGGAAGCACTTTAATCTTTGCCCTGTTCTGGAGAGGATTACTGCTTCTTGGATTTGTACATCTATCTTTTTTTTTTTTAATTTGCATATGGGCAGGAGGCACCAGGGATCGAACTCCAGACCTCCAGCACGGCAGGTCGGAGCTCTGCCTGCTGAGCCATGGCAGCCGCCCTGTACATCTATCTTTTATGAGGGTTGGAAAATTTTCAGCCATTATATCCTCAAATATTTTTCCTGGCCCTTTACCCTTCTCTTCTCCTTCTGGAATACCTATAAGGCATATTGTGCGCTTTGTGTTGTCAATCATTTTCCTGAGACCAAGCTCAAATTTTTCCATTTTTTTCTCCATTTGTTCTTTTCTGTGTTTGAGTCCAGTTGTTCTGTCCTCTGGTTTGCATCTCCTTTCTTCTGCCTCTTCAAATATGATGTTGTGTGCCTCTAGCATATTTTTAATTTTATCTACTGTATCTTTCATTTCTATGCAGTCTTTCAAATCTTCTTTATGCTCTCCTGTCTTCTTAATATCCTTTATCTCTTTAATCTTCTTATTGAAATTATTTAGGAGATTTGTTTACCATCTTTGACTAATTGTTCCAAATTCTGTATTTCCTCAGACTTCTCAATGTGATCATTTGGTTTGGCCATTTCTTCGCATTTCTTAATGTGCCTTGTAATTTTTTGCTGGTCTGGGAATCTGATTATAACAAGATTATGGGATTATAATAAGATTGTAAGATTATAGTAAGAGTATAATAAGATAATAATATTAATATCATTACTATTGTACCAAAAGGCCCTAGAGAAAGCAGACCTATTCCCCACAGTTCCACAGGAAAGTGGCTTCTCAGACTGCACTTTCCCAGCCTTCCCAGCAGACGGCGCTCATTATCGACCTATTCCTCACAGTCCCACAGAGCTAAGTTATTTTTATTTTTTAATTAATTTATTTTTTTGGGATGCACGGTCCAGGAATCGAACCTGGGTCTCTTGGTATGGAAGGTGAGCATTCTACCACTGAACCACCCGTGCCCCCAAGTTATTTTTTTTTAATCCCTTTGTCCCGTCTGTTTCTATGGTGAGTGGGGATAAAGGCCCCATATGCTGTGGGCATCTGTTCAAAAAGGACCAAGGCGGTGGGCCTCCACTGTCCTATTTCACTGGCCAACAGTTGATGTGAGGGGCCTCCCTATATTTCTCAGGCGAGATCCACGTGCGCTCAGGGCTGTCTGTCTCGGGGGTGGGAGAAAGGTGCCTGAGGCTGCCGTAGAGCTTCTGTTTCGGTGGAAATAGGGGCGGGGTGCAAGCTCCCTGACCTTCAGTGCAGATGGGTTCAAAGCTCCGAGAAGAAAACTCTGAGGTATAACATTTAACCAGAAATGTCTAAAATCTATCTGAGTAAATCCTTAAATCATTCCTGAGAGAAACATTAATAAGTATATTATGTTCTTAATAGAAGACATGAAAAATATAAATCCTCTCTCAGTTAATTTATACAGTTAAGGCTATTCTCCAAAGAAAGCATCAGGATTTTTCCTGGAGCTAGAGATGTTAATTAAAAAGTTTATTTGA
This sequence comes from Myrmecophaga tridactyla, assembly GCA_004026745.1. Classification (NCBI taxonomy): domain Eukaryota; kingdom Metazoa; phylum Chordata; class Mammalia; order Pilosa; family Myrmecophagidae; genus Myrmecophaga; species Myrmecophaga tridactyla. The sequence goes on along the minus strand of PVIY010033188.1, from coordinate 7,978 downwards.
AAAGAATAACCAGAAAAACCCTAATAAAGAGAGGCAATAAGGGAAGACTAGCCCCCAGATATGAAAACATATTTCAAAGCCTTTATAATTACAGCATGTAGTGAATGTGAAGATCCTGTTTTCTAAACACCATTCTCCAAAAAAAGGAACCAGGACTCTTTGGGGAAGTGGTTGTTTCCAGGGCTGGGGCATGCAAAATAAGCCTGCAGCATATGGAGGTGCCAGAAAGTATGGAAATGCACAAAATAGTATGGGACATGTCAAAAGGACACAGAAGCCAATCTGAAGATGCTCCCAAGGGTCAAAGCTAGCAAAATGTGAGCAACAAAATAAATAGCGATACATTAGATTATAATCCAGAAAATAGAATAAATATCCATAAATATCTAGATAGTTATTATATCCACACTGATGAAAGTAGGTGAATCAATAAGTAAATGGGAAAATTTACATATCATCCTTACAAAATAATTCCAATTAATAAATGTAGAAGAAAAACATGAAATAAAATATTACCCTTAAGCAAACACTACAGTAAATATGTTGCAGAAAAATGTCCACAAATGAATTATAAAACTAGTGGGTGAAAGTATGAGGATAGTATATTTACCTAGTCTCCAAGTATCTCCTTCAAGATATTTTCACTTCTATTGATTTCCAGAACGTTTTCATCATACCAAACATAAACCAATAACACCCTCCTTTGCTGAACCCGTGGTAACCACTTCTCTGCTTTTGATCTCTGTGGACTTGCTTATTCTAGTATTTCATATAAGAAAAGTCATACACTATTTATCCTTTTGTGTCTTTTTACTTTGCCCATCATTTTGTCTTCAAGCATGTATCCACATTCCATTTCTTTTATTTTTTTATCAAAAATATTTTAATTTAGTCATTAGTAATGCATACTAAAAACAAAGAAAGGCTATGTTCATCTTTCTTTTTAAAGCATTAATAAACAGTTATTGACTGAGTTTTAAGGTAAAGGGTACTCTTATACATTGCTCACTCCTATTTTATGATTTTTCTGAAAGAAACTCTGTGAATGTGTTTCACAAACTGTTAAAAATGTACAATATTATATATATAATGTATTACATAGAAACTTGGAAGATGAAATATGGATTTTTTTAATAAATAAAGTTCATTTATTACCTGAGGACCTATATTCATGCATACTGGAATATATCCATTCAACCATATTCACCAGATAAGTTTTGGAGATGTTTGAATTAAATGAGTTATACTGAAAAGAAGAATATGAGAATAGTAAACTTTTGGGCTCAAACCTTTGCTTTATTAATTACTAGATTTCTGGCTAAGGGTGAATTACTGAATTTTTCTGTTACTCATATACCCATTAATTTTTTTTAATCCATTTCTTTTTACAGCTAAATAATATGTCATTGGATGTATAGCTACAATTTTTTAATCCATTCATCTGTTGATGGACACTTGGGTTGTTTCCACCTTTTAGCTGTTATGAATAATACTGCTATGAACATTGTTTACATACATCTGTTTGAACACCTTTCCCAATTCTTTAGGGTATATACCTAGAAGAGGAATGGATGGGTCATACGGTAATTCTATATTTAACATTTTGAGGAACAGCCAAATTCTTTTCCATAGCAGCTGCACCATTTTACACTTCCACCAGCAATATACAAGGGTTCCAATTTCTGCACAACCTTGAAAACACTTGTGATTTTCTGATTTTTATTAATAGTCATCCTTGTAGGTATGAAGTAATATTTCGTATCTTCCACCCTTGAAGGAAACAGCAGCAGATGGACTGGTCTTTGCCTGGTGTCAGCTGTAGATGGAGGCGGCTGGTGGAGTCCTCTGCTGCAAGTACAGAGGGGGACCCAGCAATGAGCCAGATTTTGGCCTGCAAAGTGAGTGAACAGGAACCCTACAGTTTCAGCCACCCCAGGTCAGATGCTGTGGGGCTTGAAAAGGTAAAAAGCTTCTGAGGACAAATAAGTAACTGAAGAGTGCCATCTGTTGGGTTGGCTGGAAAGTGTGGGGAAATTTGCAGTTCTTTTTAAGAGTCTCTCCAGACCCTATCCCAGGACTACTGGAGCTGGTCTACACCACCTTCCCAGGTCCTTGGGCTGTTTAGGCTGAAGAATACTGAAGGCCCAAATGTCAAACAGTGACCTAATACAAACCCAGGCACCAACTAAATCTTAGACAAGAAAGAGAAACCAACCTTCAGAATAGACCCATCAAGATATCAGATGACCAGCTGTCAACAAAAAAATCACAAGGCACACTAAAACTCAAGAAGAATTGGCCCAGTGGAAAGAATAAATAAAAAAGTTAGAAGACATAGAATTTGGAACAACTTATCAAAGATGTTCAAACGAATCTCCTGAATCAATTTAAAGAAATGAAGGGATGGGCGGGCCACGGTGTTTCAGCAGCAAGAATGCTTGCTTGCCATGCCAGAGGACCCAGGTTCGATTCCCGGTGCCTGCCCATGTAAAAAAAAAAAAAAAAAAAGAAATGAAGGGAAATGTGTATAAAGAGATAAAGAGATATTAAGAAGACACTGGGAGAGCATAAAGAAGAATTTGAAGGAATATACAGAAAAATAACAGACGTCATGGAAATAAAAGAAACTGTTGGCAAAATTAAAAGTATACAAGAGGGTGGGCCATGGTGGCACAGCAGGCAGAGTTCTCGCCTGCCATGCCAGAGACCCAGGTTCGTTTCCCAGTGCCTGCCCATGCAAAAAACAAATATATATATACTAGAGACATACACCAGCAAATCTGAAGAGACAAGACAGAATCAGTGAGCTAGAGGACAGAGCAACTGAGCATTAATAGACAAAAGAATGGAGAAAAAAAATAAAAACTTGAGCAGGGTTTCAGGCAAATGATTGAAAACACAAAGCACATAAACATACACATTATGGAGAAGAGAAGAGAAAAGGACCAGGAAGAATATTTGAAGACATAATGGTTGAAAATTTCCTTTGTGAAAGTTTATAAAAACTTTTCTTTATGAGAGACTAAATATGCAAATCCAAGAAGCCCGATGTATTCCAAAGAGAATAAACCAGAATAGAACCACTGTGAGATACATACTAATCAGACTGTCAAATGCCAAACAGAAGGAGAAAATTCTGAAAGCAGCAAGAGAAAAGTAATTCATGACATACAAGAGAAGCCAAATAAATGTAAGTACTGATTTCTCATCAGACACCATGGAGGTGAGAAGGCATTGGTGCTATATATTTAAGATACTGAAAAAGAAAAATTCCCACTCAGAAGGTCTCTACCCAACAAAGCTGTCCATCAAAAATGAGGAAGACTTTAAAATATTCACAGATAAACTCATTAATAAGAGACCAATATTAGTAAGGTGTGCTGGTTTGAATCTGTGGTGGACCCCAGAAAAGCCATGCCCTTTAATCCTCATTCAGTATTGCTGGGTGGAAGCATTTTGGTTGTTCCCATGGAGATGTGACCCACCCAACTGTGGGTGGTAACTTTTGATTAGATGATTTCCATGGAAGTGTGTCTCCACCCATTGAAAGTGGAGTTGCTTATTGAAATTCTTTAAAAGAGGGAACATTTTGGAAAGAGTCCGTTTTTTGTAGAGCTGCAAGAAAGCCAGCAGACACCACCATGTTTGCCATGTGCCTTTCCAGCTGAGATGCCTATGATTGGACATTTGTATAGATTTGTTTTAATTCCATGAAGAATTAGTACCATTCCTGTTCAAACGCTTCCAGAAAATTGAAGAAGGGGAAACACTGCTTAACTCATTCTATGACACCAACATCATACTAATACTTAAGCCTGATAAAGATACTATTAAAAAAGATACCAACAAATTAATCACTCAAAGGAATATAGATCCAACGGTCATTAACAAAATACTTCCAATAGAATCTAACACGATATTAAAAAAATTTTATACCATGACCAAGTGGGTTTTATTCCAGATATGAAAAGGTGTTAAAATATAGGAAAATCATTAATGTAATACACATATTAACAGATTAAAAGGGAAAAAACACATGACAATCTTGATTGACACAGAAGAGGAATTTGATAAAATCCAAGACCCTTTTGTATAAAAACACTTCAAAAAGTAAGAGCCAAGGGAAACTCTCTCAACATGATAAAGGGCATATATGAAAAACCCATAGCTAACATCATACTCAGTGGTGAGAGACTGAAAGCTCTCCCTCTAAGATTGGGAATGAAACAAGGATATGTATTGTCACCACTGTTGTTCAACATTTTGCTGGAAATTCTAGCTAGAACAATTAGGCAAGAAAAAGAAATAAAAGTCATCAAAATTGGGAAGGATAAAGTAAGACTGTCACAATTTTCAGATGACATGATCCTATATTTAGAAAATCCTGAAAAAATGACAACAAAGCTATTAGAGCTAATAAATCAGTTCAGCAAAATGACAGATACAAGAACAACACACAAGAATCAGTGATGTTTCTATACACTAGAAATGAGCTATATAAGGAGGTAATCAAGCAAAAAATTCCATTTACAATAGCAACTAAAAGAAATGTATATCTAGGAAAAAACTTAACCAAGAAGGTAAAGGATTTGTACACAGAATTCTACAAAAAATTTGCTACAAGAAATCAAAGAAGACATAAATAAATGGAAAGATATTCTGTATTCATGGGTTGGAAAACTAAACTTCGTTAAGTTGTCATTTCTACCCAAATTTATCTATAGATTCAATGCAATACCAATCAAAATTCCAACAGATTACTTTGCAGAAATGGAAGAGTTAATTATCATTTTTTATTGAGATATATTATATATTCACATGCCATATCCAACGTATAGTGTTTCATGGTATCATCATATACATTCATCATTACAATTCACACTAGATTTTTGAACATTTTCATTACTCCAAAAAAATAAAAATAAGAATAAGAATAAAAATAAAAATAAGAATAAAAATTAAAATAAAAGTACAAAGAACACCCAAAATATCCCATACGACCCATGCACCCTATTGTTTATTTATTTTTTTTGTCTTTTTTTCTTACTCATCTGTTTATATACTGAATAAAGGGAGTGTCAGTTGCAAGGTTTTGACAATCAACAAACACACCTTATAAAGCTCTATAGTTATTCAATCATCTTCAAGAATCAAGGCTATTGGATTACAGTTCAATAGTTTCAGGTATTTCTCTCTAATTACTCCAATCCACCAAAAACTGAAAAGGGATATCTGTATACTGCATAAGAATAACCTCCACAATGACCTATCAAATCTATTTGAAATCTCTCAGCCACTGAAACTTTATTTTGCTTATTTCTCTTCTGCCTTTTGGTCCCGCAGTTATTCTCACTACCACAGTTCCAAGACCAGGCTCATCCCTGGGCATCATGCCCCATGTTGATAGGAAGATTTACACCCCTAGGAGTTATGTAGGGAGGAAGGCCATGAGTTCATCTGCTGAGTTGACTTAGAGAGAGAGGCCATGTTCTAGTTTGCTAGCTGCTGGAATGCAATATACCAGAAACAGAATGGCTTTTAAAAAAGGGGAATTTAATAAGTTGCTAGTTTACAGTTCTAAGGCTGAGAAAATGTCCCAATCAAAACAAGTCTATAGAAATGTCAATCTAAGGCATCCAGGGAAAGACACCTTGGTTCAAGAAGGCCGATGAAGTTCAGGGTTTCTCTCTTAAGTGGAAGGGTACATGGTGAACACAGTCATAGTTTCTCTCTCATCTGGAAAGGCACATGGTGAATTCAGTCAGGGTTCCTCTCTCATCTGGAAGGGCACATGGTAAACACGGCATCATCTGCTAGCTTCTTCTCTCCTGGCTTCCGGTTTCATGAAGCTACCTGGGGAGGCATTTTCCTTCTTCATCTCCAAAGGTCGCTGGCTCATGGACTCTACTTCGTGGTGCTGCAGCATTCTCGGCTCTCTCTGAATCTCCTTCATTCTCCAAAATGTTTCCTCTTTTATAAGACTCCAGAAGCTTATCAAGACCCACCCAAATGGGTGGAGACATGTCGTCACCTAATCCAGTTTAACAACCACTCTTGATTAAGTCACATCTCCAGGAAGATGCTCTGATTACAGTTTCAAACACACAGTATTGAAGAGGGATTATTCTGCCATTACAAAATGGAATTTTGATTAAAACATGGCTTTTCTAGGGGACATACATCCTTTCAAACCAGCACAGGCCACATCTGAGCAAGAAAAGAGGTTCTCTGGGGGTGAGTCTGAGGCATAATGATAAGTAGGCTTGGCTACTCCTTTGCAGGAATAAGTTTCATAAGGGCAAACCCCAAGATCGAGAGCCTGGTCCATCAAATTGCCAGTATCCAATGATTGCTAGAACATCAGAGTTTTCCCAGGTGGGGAAGTTTAATATTTCCACATTTCTCCCCACTTCCTAAAAGGAACTTTGCAAATACTTTTTAACATTCTGCCCAGATTACTCTGGGATGTATTTGGAGTATCACAAGAATCTATAGAAACCAACAAAATCTCACTTCCTGTTCAAGGTTCCATGTAATTATGATATTCGAAAAAGTTGACAATGCAAATTAAATTAGATAGTGTGCTACCAAATGTATAATTTTTTCACCAAATAAACATCTCTTTCTTTTGTTTTCACACAGAAGTTGAAGTTTTAAAATACAGTCAATATCATCCTTTACTCTTTAATCTGATTTACCTTAGAGCTACCTAGAGCAGCTTCATTCATATCTCTATTGAAGTCTGGTCACTCTTTCAGTGTTTTAAACAGTGCTGTATAGGGTAATGCTAACTTTCATAGCTGCAGAATTCTAGCTCTGAGTCACAGGTATCACACAAATACCCAAAGTTCCAGAGAAAGACAAGGTTATACACAAATAGCTCAACATCTCAGAATTTAGAAATAACAGTAACAACTCTGAAATAGATGTGACTGCTGCAGGAGCTTACAATCTAAGAACATTTACAATAGAACTTCATCTGATAACCTATGCTCTCAAATTCAATTCTCAGAGTTTGCATTCTAGTTAGTTCATATTTGTGAAGCGTTATATTTGTCTTTCCATTTCTGGCTTATTTCATTCAACATACAGTCCTCAAGGCTCATTTACCTTGTTGCATGCCTCTCAACTTCATTCCTTCTTGCAGCCACTCAAAATTCCATTGTCTGTGTACACCACAGTTTCCTCTTCCATTCCTCATTCAATGTACGCTTAGATCACCTCCATCCATTGTAAATCATGAACATGCCACCACAAATGCCAGTGTGCAAATGTCCGTTTGTGTCCCACTCACAGTTCCTCTAAGTATAAACCTAACTACAGGGTTGCAGAATCATATGACAACCCCACCCCTAGGCTCCTGTGGAGCCACCACACTGCCCTCCAGAGGGGCTGCAGTACTCCACTTCCCTACCAACAGTGTCTTGGTACATCGCTCTCTCCATATTTTCTCTTGCACTTGTATCTCTCTGATCAGTTTTAAACAGTTTTATTCAAACAGCATACAACGCAGCCTGAGTAAAAAATCTATGCTTCCTAGTATAAGCACATAATCATAACTTCAACACCGTAATCTATATGAGGATATTTCCTTTTCTTCCACAAAGAATTCCATACCCCTCACTCATATCCCCCACTTATTGACATTTAGATTTGACGTATTGCCTTTGTTACATTCAGTGGAAGCATATTATAATGTTACCATTAATTATAGACCATATTATGCATTGATTATATATTTTTCCTGTATACCACCCCATTTTCAACACCTTGCAATGTTGACACTCATTTGTTCTCCCTTATGCAAAAGCATTTTTATATTTGCACATTTCATCAGCACCAGTGTTCACTCTAAGCATTGTTAAGCTATACCATCTGAGTCTTTAGCCTCTATCTTTCCTTCTGATGTCACTCATGCCCCCCAGCCCTCCTCTCTTAAACATATTCACACTCAGCTTCATTCAGTGTACTTACAGTA
>PVIY010033187.1:0-28302 GCA_004026745.1 Myrmecophaga tridactyla | reverse complement strand
ACTGAGGGGTCCTCAGGGGTCACGGGAGATCCAGACCACTGGCAGTTTTGAGGTTTCCAGCCTCGGAAAAGAATGAGGAATGGCTAAAACCCAGCTCCAAAATGCGTGGCTGCTTTAAATGTGTACATTTAACAAACTACCATTGCATGTTTTAAATGCAATATAATTGTGTATTTACAAAATAATTATAGGATTTATGAGCTGTAAATTCATAGGGCACTGCAGGCAGCGTGCTCCGGTCTAAAGCTGTGTGATGGATGTCTTCTCCTCTCTGTCTTGTCAGCATATCTCTCCGGCTGCATGTGTAACCTCATTTGGGGATAATGTCAAGAGTCCAGAGCTGAAGTCCTCCATGAGTGTGAGGCCCACCAAAGGGCTCCTGTCCACTCCTGAATGCACACCCAGCAGTGAGAACCTGTGTCCACATGCACAAATGCCCACAGTACCACCCACCCCTGCCAGGAGGAAACCGAGAGTCCTGCTTCTCGCTGGCAACCTCGGTTACCTCTTGACAGTCATGACAATGTCTCAGGGCCCCTCTGTGCCATGCGGCCCAGCCCATCTCAGCACAGGTAGCCCCGGGATCCTTGACCACTGCACGATGCGAGCTCTTTCAGATCACTCCCGACAAGGCAGGTGGACTGGCTCTAATCTAATGGGAAGGATGCTCTGTCTGCTACCCTAGAACTTCCATGCGCTGCCATCCTCCACCTCTCCTGTGCCGCAGCCTTCAGCCTCTCCCATGCCTCTCCCATATGAGAACACAGCCACCGGAGCCCCACCCATCCTGCTTCTCTCCAGGCTGAAGGGCTTCCGTTCTGTATACTGGTATCTGGAGAAGTACTGCTCATGCATACACACACACACGCACACACTCACACATGCTCACGCACATAGGTACTCTCACATGCTCATACGTTACACAGACACACACGCTTTAAAAGGCAGTGTAGTATTAGGGGAAGACCCTAGACTTTAGAATTTTTTAAAAAGCCATGGTTTGAAGCCCCCCTTCTATCCTACCTGGAAAAGTCATTTTTCCTCTGTGAATCTCGGTTTTCAACATCAGTAAAGTGGATCAAAAATAAATAAATAAACAATCTGTCCATAAGCCATTGATCAGTGCTACCTGAGATCTCTTCAATGACACCCAACAACTTGCCTGGCACCTAGTTTATTTCTTGTCTTTGGTTCTCTGATTCATCAATTCTTCTGCTTGGGACTGACTCTCACTCTTGGGGGAAAAAAAATCCTAAAGTCAAAGAAAACCTAACTCATCTCCACAGCGTAAGGGAAAGAGCATCAAACTGGGAATCCAATGTCTGGAATTAGGCCCCCAGATGTGCCAATAGAAGAGCCACGTGCCCCTGGCCAGACTTCTAACCAGATGCGCCCTCGGTTTGCCTGTCAGTGACCGCAGGACACTGGACTAGGTCCCTCAAGTCCCTTTCAGATTCAACATTCTAGAACTTGTCTCAGAGACAACTGTCTCATTCAGTGTGCACCAGCTTTCCCACACTGGACCAGTGAAGCCAGTAAACTAGACCTGGCTCGGGCATGTCCAATCCTGACCATGTTTCTAGCCCTTATCAAGGCCGCATCTCTGTCCAAGAGCTGAGTAGGATGGGCGGCCTAGGGCACGGGAGGTGCAGGACGCCTCCGAAATGTGGTTGGGGAAAGAAGGGAGCTGGAATTTGCAAAGTCAGGAGCTGGGACAATCTGAGCAAGGTGGCACGTGGCAGAAGAAGTGGAAGGGAAAATGCTTCAAGACCAGTTTTATTAGATACTAGATATTATTAAATATTAATACTAAAACTACTAATAATTACTAATTGGTATATATATACAATTGTATATTAGAATAATATTTAATGTTAATTTTTAATTAACACTTTTGGTTGATATTTTGTAATATGTTTCAATGTTTTTTTATATTCAAAAGGTATTATGATTTTAGTTCCACTGATTATTTAAAAATGAATTCTACTTATTTTAAGAATACCGGTATTAATACTAGTATTTCAGTATCACATAAAATAAATACTAAAATGTAATACTCTTTTGGTTGCGAGGGACAGGAAACCCAGCCCAAACTGGCTTAAATCAAAAGACATTTTGTAAGCTCCTATGTCTGAAAATTCCAGGTGATGGGTGAGCTTGGTGCAAGGGCTTAAGTGACGTCACCAGCACCGGGTGACCCACTCCTTTAGGCCTGGCTGTTCTCTTGCCTGGGTTGTCTTCATTATCTGACTGGCTCTCCTCATGGCCACCAGGGAACCATACAGCTCCAAACCTCATACCCACCGTGCTGATGTGAAGCTGCTATGAACCCTAGAAAAGGCCATGTTCTTTGAATCCATTCCTGTAAGAGCACACCTATTGTGGGTGGGGCCTTTTGGTGAGGCTATTTCAATTGAGATTTGACCCAGCCCATTCAAGGTGGGTTTTAATCCTTTAGTGGCTCCTCTGTGAGACATTTGATGAAAAACACCCCAAGAGAAGCAAGCAAGGACCCACAAGAGCTGAGAGAGAAAGCCACAGAAACCAGACCCAGGAGAGAAGGACCAGCAGATGTGGCCATGTGCCTTCCCATGGGCCAGAGGAGCCCCAGATGCCAGCAGCCTTTCCTCAGAGAAGGTAGCCTCTTGCTGATGCCTTAATTTGGACATCTTCACGGCCTTAGAGCTGTAAATTTGTAACCTAACAAATCCCCTTTGAAACAGGCAGCCAGTTTCTGGCATATTGCATTCTGGCAGCTTCAGCAAACCAAAACACCCATTTAACTGCACATCTGAGGGGAAGAAGCCTCTTTCCCAGCACCGCACAGTGGGGTCCTCTCATTACATGGTGGGTGTGGTGTCCATGGCTAAAGCAGTCTCTGTGATCCAGGCCATGTGCTTCAACCATCCTTGCAGCCTGGGAATATTGAAAAGCATCTCAGCTTTTTCTGAAATATAAGGCTGAGAATAGGGGAGAGGTGGTAACAAGTGCTGGCAAGGATGAGGAGAAACGCGATGCCTCGCACAGTGTTGACAGGGATGTAAATGGGGCAATTGCTGTGGGAAACAAACTGAGGGTTCCTCAGAAAGTAGAACATGAAATTATCATATGAGTCAGTGTCATGGTCAGGTTCATGTGTCAACTTGGCCAAGTGGTGGTACCTGTCTGTCTGGTTGGGCAAGTGCTGGCCTGTCTGTTGCTATGGCATTACATAGAATTAAATCATGATCACGTCAGCTGCATCCACAGCTGATTCCATTTGTAATCAGCCTAGGGGAGTGTCTTCTGCAATGAGTGATGCTTAATCTAATCACGGGAAGCCTTTTAAGGAGGATTCAGAAGAGACAGGCTCTTCCTGCTTCGGCCGGTGAGCCTCTCCTGTGGAGTTCGTCCAGACCCTCCACTGGAGTCGTCAGCTTCACATCCTGCCCTATGGATTGTGGACTCTACGTTCCCACGGTTACATGAGACACTTTTATAAATTTTATATTTAAGAACATTTCCTGTTGATTCTGTTTCTCTAGAGAACCCTAACTAATACAGTCAGTAATCCCACTTCTAGAATATGCCAGAAAGATTGAAAAGAGGGAATTGGATAGACACACTAATATTCATGGCAGCATTGCTCACAAGACCCATAAGATAGAAGGAACCCAAGTGACAATTAACAGATGAATGGATAAACCCAATGTGGTACATACACATACGATGAAATACTAAAAAGGAAATGAAGTCCGCTCAGATGCATACTACAGCACAGGTGAACTTTGAAGACGTCATGTTGAGTGAGATAAGCCAGGCACAGAAGGATAGATATTATATGATTCCACTTAAATGAAACACTAGAATGTTCAAATACATAGAGACGGAAAGTACGTTATAGATTACCAGGGGGCAGGGGAGGGGGAGGGGAGTTAATTCTCAGTGGGTACAGACCTTCTGTTTGTGGTGACGGAGACCTTTTGGTCAGAGAGGGTGGTGAGGGTAGCCCAACGTGGGGATGTAATGCATATCCTGACCTGAACACTTGAAAATGGTTAAATGGGAAATTTCGAGTCATACATGTCACCATTTTAAAAAGTGGAAAAAAAAAAGGGAAAAGGGAGAGCTGATGTTGGGTGACAATAACAACAGATACCCATTTCAGATGTACCTTCTCTGCTCCCTTAGAACCCTGGACTTCCCTCTTTTAGGACCCCAATCACCCTGTTGAAAAAATAAATAAGTAACTTCTATGCCTACTTCCCTATCAGACTAAATTCCTGGAGGACAGGCCTCTCTTGTGCTTCCAATCCCTGCAAAATACTCGCAATCCTTAGTTTATCAGTAACTGCTTAATGAGGGACCATCTGATTTGAATTTCAAGGTGAGGATGTGCTGCCTGAGGACCCTTCATCCAACAGGGGCAAAGCTTTTCCGTTTCCTTTCGCATCCCCAACATATACTTGCATGTGCCTAGGAATTGCCTGGAGAGCGTCTGAAAACACAGGTTGTGCAGCTCCAGCCCCAGAGGCTCCGACTGGAGAGGGCTGGGGTGGGGCCTGGAATTCAACATTTCCAGCCAGTTCCCAGGTGGGTGCTCGAGAGAACCTGCACGGGACACCATGAGCCTCGGGGAAGAGTGCGTGGCTCAGGCCAAGAGCTGGGCGCCTCCTCGTAAGACAGCTGTGTTCACAATGGTGCCCCAGCGACTGCTGTATTAACAGGGCATTTTCAAATGCCTTTGCTCAATGAGGCTCATAATGAAATGATTGGAATTTTCAGGACTATCTGGTAAAAAAAATGTATCCAATTAAAATGATTCAATTGTTAAAGGTATTTGTCCTTTCATGAAAGCAAAGCCATGAGTTTCTAATTAAAAGCTAATTACTGGCTATTATGCAGGTATCACTGCTGCTCTCAGCACAATGAGGCAGAGGAAAGGGGAGCGCCTGGGGGCTGTGCTGGAAAGCTAAGGGGTGAAGAAAATATGGGCATTACCCACCACCCCGCCCCCGCATCTCCCCAGTCTTCCCCACCCCTCAGGGGCTCTGCCAGAATGAAGCTTTTACCTACTCTCTCCATTCTCAAGCATCCTAATCATTTTTAAAGAAGGATTTAAAATAAATATATGTAAACCATGGTAGAATGTTCGTTTTCCATGCGGGAGACAGACCTGAGTTCGATTCCCGGACCATGCACCCCCACACACACCCATGTCAGCCAGACCAAGTGCTCTCCGCTTGAGACCTGTCAGAGTCTCCTGATTGCAAAGGATGGAGCACCCAGCCTCTGCTATGGCTCCTGAGTCCTCGCCCCGCCCCACCTCCCTGACTTACTGGGTGCCAGCGCTCCTCGCCGTGGTTCCTCCAACATGCCAAGTCCTCTTCTCCCTCTTAGACTTCGCACGTGCTTTCCCTCTCCCCTACCGTCCCACCCTGGCATCGTCCTCCAGGCTTCTGCTGACGCGTCACCTCACACAGGGCTTCCCCGACCACGCCTCCTTTCCTTCAGAAAGCCAATCAGTGAAGAGATTTCAGATTCCAGAAATACACCCCAATACAAGTGAAAATATAGCGCATGTAACATAACAGTTTGGTGAAGTAGACGGAGCCTCCAGCTGAAAAACTAAAAAGGTGTTCTTGGCATTTTTCCTCTGACCAAAATAAATTCCTTATGGAAGAAAGATTTAAATGTAGAAAAGAAAACCATGAAAGTACCAAAGAAACTTTTGCGTTCTTGGACCGGGAAAGGGCATTTTTTAAAGTACAATATAAACCAAGAAACTGTAATAGAAGGTATTGATAACACTAACTTCACAAAACTTACAATTTCCTCGGCAGAAAAAAAACAATAACAGGGTCATACAAAGAGTAACAAAATGATGGAGATATTTGCAACACGTGTCACAGACAAAAGACTAATTTCCCTAATATATAAAGAGCTTCTGCAAATCAAGATCAACAGTCCAATAGGAAAATGTAAAAAAAGATATAATAGATAGTTAACAGTAACTGAAATAAAATGGTTTTTAAACATAGAAAAACATTGGCAGATTAAAATGAGATCCCAATTTTTACTTATCTGGCTGGCCAAATTAAAACTTAATAACAGATTGTTGCTGGGGGGGAACTGGGACTCTCATTCATATGCACACTCAAGTCATATGAACTTTAAGGCAATAAACCGTAATATGTAAAATGTGCAGATTTTTTAATCCAGCAATTGCAGTTCCAGAAAATTATTTTACAGATATTCTAGCACATATATGAATGACATATGTATAAGAATATTTGTTGCAGCTTTGTTAAAAATTCAAAAGACTGGAACTAAACTAAATATTCTTCAGTAGCAGACTGGGTAAGTAAATTATGATATAATCCATACTATTGAATGTTATACAGTCTTTCAAATGAATGAGGCAGCTCCTATGGACTGATGCGGAATAATCTTTAAGACAAATTGTTATGTGAAAAAGTAAATGATTGAACAGGGTATATGCCATGCTAAAATGTGTGTTTAAAAATACAAGAATATGCATGCATATATTATATGTGCATTGATTAGCTTTGGAGGGAAACACGGGGGACTAGTAGTTGAGGCTGCCTTCCAGGAAGGGAGCTGGGTGATTAGGAGACAAGGAAAAAAAGAGAGACTTATTCTTCACAGTACAATCCTATGTGACTCTTGAATTTTGTGTACACTATCTATCCAAATGAATTTTTGATTAAAAATAAATGAATTAAAAGCCTATTCACAGAGAGAAAATACCAAAAGGACAAAAAAAAATAGCAAAAACAAAATGTTACCAGTGGTTCTGTGTTGGTACTGGGAGTGCTTTTATTTTTCCTTTGTATTTTTCTATATTTAACCTTATTTTTTTAATGAGTTCCTGTACTGATGTAAAATGAGAAAAAAGAATCACTTTTTTAAAGCATTGGCAGAGTCAGTAATCACCATCCTTCCTGTGGAGCTGCATGTGTTCCCAGCTGGAAACCCCCCAACCACATCTGTTAATCCCAGGCTTTGCTTGCGCAGACCCCCCAGAGCCTCTGTATATGACTGCAGGGGACCAGGTCATCCCAGCTGGCTCCCTGGTCACACTCCAAGCAGGCTGGGGGCGGGACCTAGGCATAAATGACAGCCGAGCTCCATCTCCAAGAGGAGGGGAGGCGGCACAGCAGGCCCCAGATAAACTTGGAAAGACCACAAAAAACAGTCAACGTTTGAACAGAGCTGTAGAGTTTGCCAAAAGCTTCTTAGGCAACATTTTGTTTGATTCTCACAACTGACCTGGGATGCAGCTCTAATTATGTTCCCCTTCTGCAAACTAATAAACTGATGTGTGATAGAGAAAGTGACTCATCCGAGGTCACACAGCTACGTGTCATGGAGCCGGGCAGTCAATCTGTGTCTTCCCTGTCTTTCTGTCAATTAAGTGCGGCGAGGAGGCTGAATTTTTTCTAGCCAGTGGAATGTGAGCAGAAATGAAAGATGCCACTTCCACAGCAGGTCCATAAACGCCTCCCATGCAGTTTTCTCACTCTCCTTCTTCTCCCTCTCCCTGTCTGTCTCTCATACCATCTACTGCCTAGATGGAGAGCATCCAGCAGAATATTTTGTGGTCCGAGGAGATGGTGGACCCACAAAATGGAAGGATCCTTGATCCATGAATCACCACATGGAGAGCCACCTGCCAAACACCAATGCCACACTGTTATCTGAGCCAAAACATAAGCTTCTTTTATGCTAAAACTTTGCATTCTTGAGCTTCTCTGCTACAGCAGTTGGCTTATCCTGACAATTTGGTTTCCGAAGCACATCTTGGGTTCCTTCTACCTTCTACTGTATCTCTGCCTGTCTCCCAAACACCTGTGCTCACTCTTCTCCATTTCCCCCAGGGCCTTGGGGCTCTACAGTTCCCCTCAGATTGCCTAAATCCCCCTAGAAAAGCATCCCATTCAAAAATGTTCCCCCAAATTCTATCCCACCAATGTCTCCTAAGCACCTACCACATGCCAGTCAGAGAACAGACGTGAGACCAAGATCGCAGGCAGGGGTCCAGAATCCATGGGCAGAGATGTCCACAGAAATACCTTAAATGAAGGCAAAATGCGAGTCCTGGCATGAAAGAGCCTCCATGAAGGGGCTCCAAGAGCACACTGGTTCCAACAAGGAGGATGGTGTTTCATAGCAGAGCAGGTGTTTGGCCTGCACTTGCTCCATCCATCGCCCCTGCCACAGGCAGGAGGCCTTTCACGTCAAGCCCACAGCTCTGCCTGGTCAGGACTGCCCAGCCCTGGGAAAGCCTGAGGACCCAGAGGGAGTGTAACCTTTCTGAGCCCGTTTCTTCCCCTCCCCAATGGTAATGACAATACCCGCTTCCTAAGGGTGATGGTGATGATTAAATAAAATTGCATTTTTATTTTGTGGAACCTGGGGCTGTCCTCAAAGACAACGATCAGTAAGTGGCACGTACTGTCATGGCTGTAATTCCAGTCACAGGGGCCTTACAGCCATGAACATCTCTTGCATCTCTCTGACTTCCCTTCTCAGCACTCTCTCCCCACGTTGTTGTGTGCTGAGCCCATGGGGACCCTGCCTCCCTCACTGTGAGCGCCAAGGCCCTGCTGCCCTCATGACTCTGAGGAAACCCCCAGAGACATCTAGTGGAGGAGGGGGAGGGTGTGGATCAGAACAGGGAGCCCAAGGTCCATCTAAAGCATGGTCCTTACTGTACAGATGTCTTATCAATCGAGACCAGAGAAACCCTGGACGCACCCTTCGGGTAGAAGGTGTAAGAGGCAGGAGGATCCCATTTCCCATCCTTCTCAGCCCAGAAAAGCACTCGGAAGTCTGAGGGTCAAGGAAAGTTCCTTCAGAGGCTCCCAGTTCTCCATCATGGCCCCAAAGCACCTTTGTCCCAAGCTACACTCTCCCATCCCCCACTGGCAGATCCAGACCCTTCCCCTGAGCTCTCTCTGTCCTTTCCTATGACACCCCATTAGCAGTCTCAGATACAGCCCCTGACCCGGCCCCGAGCACAGGTTTCCCCTGGGGTGGAGCACCCTCTTGAGTGCAACTCCTCGGATCCATTGTATTATGAGTCTCCTCCACAGGCAGAGCCATCCCAGCCACATGGGAGGGCTGCGTACTTGCTACTGGGGGTCAGGAGCTAGGCTGGGTCCAGGCAACACAGGGATGAATCAGAGAACACCTCAGTATTCAGGTTTTAATATCAAAGGAAGAGGAGGAGAAACAGAGAGAGGAGGATGGGGAGGGAGGAGGAGGGAAGAGAAGAGAGGGAGGGGAAAGGAGAAGAATGGAGGGAGGGAGGAGAGGGGAAAGAAAGGGAGGGAGGGAGAAAAATGAGATTGCAATTAATTAAAACTCAAATAACTAGGGCAAGACTGCAGGCATTGGGTTCTAAAGGGTGGGTAAGGAGAGAAACTGGAAGTCAGAAGAGACCATGTGATGGAGGCAGAGATGCAAGCCAAGGAACACAAGGATTGCAGCGGTCAGTGCCAGAGCACTACAGATTCCAGGGAGAAAGCATGGTCTGTTGAGACCTTGATGGTGGACTTCTAACTTTCAGAAATCATGAGTCAGGTTATCTGCTCCTCCCTGCATCGTTACATGCAGTGCCAGCCACATCTCAGACATGATAGTGAAGGTCAGAATAAATGGATTTGGCAATATTGGGCTGCTGTAAACTGAGGCAAAGTACAGGTTGTCGCCATCAATGTCCCCTTCACTGACCTCAACTTATGGTCTACATGTTGGGGTATGACTCCACCCATGGCAAGTTCAAAGGCACCATGAAGGCTGACAATGGAAAGCATGTCATCAATGAGAATCCCATTACTATCTTCCAGGAGTGAGATCCCACTAACATCAAATGGGTGATGCTGTGAGGAATATGTTATAGAGTCCACTGGTGTCTTCATAACCATGGAGAAGCCTGGGCTCACTTGAAGGGTGGCACAAAAAGAGTCATCATCTCTGCTGCTTCATGTTTGTGATGGGTGTGAACCATGAGAAGTATGACAACTCCCTCAAGATCATCAGCAATCCTTCTTGCACCACCAACTGCCTGGCCCCCCTGGCCAAGGTCATCCATGACAACTTAGGCATCATGGAGGGATACAGGACCACCATCCACGCCATCATTGCCACCCAGAAGACTGTGGATGGCCCCTCTGGGAAAATGTGGTGTGATGGCCGTGGGGCTGCCCAGATTATCATTACTGCATCTACTGGCACTGCCAAGGCGGTGGGCAAGGTCATTCTGGAGCTGAATGGGAAGCTCACTGGCATGGCCTTCCATGTCCCCACCACCAACGTGTCCATCGTAGATCAGACCTGCCAGCTGGAGAAAGCAGCCAAATACGATAACATCAAGAAAGTAGTGAATCAGGCATCAGAAGGCCCCTAAAGGGCATCCTGGGCTACACTGAGGACCAGGTTGTCTCCTGCGACTTTAAAAGTGACACCCAGGGTGGGCCACGGTGGCTCAGCAGGCAAGAATGCTCGCCTGCCATGCCAGAGGACCCAGGTTCGATTCCCAGTGCCTGCCCATGTTAAAAAAAATAATAATAATAAAAATAAATGAAGTGACACCCACTCTTCCACTTTTGATGTTGGTTGGGCACTGCCCTCAATGACCATTTTGTCAAGCTCATTTCCTGATATGACAATGAATTTGGCTACAACAACAGGGTGGTGGACCTTATGGCCTGTGTGGCCTCCAAGGAATAAGAGCTGCTGGGCCACCAGCCCCAGTGACAGCACGAGAGGAAGACAGCGGCCATCAGCTGCTGGAGTGTCCTGGCTCCAACTCCATCCCCCAGCACTGAGAATGGCCCATCCTGCAGAGCTTCCACCCCAGGCCCCCTGAAGAAGGGGAGAGGCTGAGGACCCTATCTTGTCATGTACCATCAATAAAGTACACCCAGCCACACACACCCTCCAAAAAAAACATGAAACAATAAATGCTTGTTGATTTAAGCCAAAAAAAAAAAAAGAGGGCAAGCAAGAACACTGAAGACAAGCAACACCATGTCCCAGGTGATTTTGAAGAAGATACCAGAGCTATTAGCCTTCTGTCTCTGGAATCAATTCTCCCTTATGGAACCTACCAGAAACACCCAGTTAAGAGCAGCTGGAGATGCACCCCTCCCTCCCCAGCATTCCTTTTTAGGTTAAGAAGCATTTGTGTCTGAACCTGGGGCCCCTTGGACTGTTGAATGTTCCTGCATTGCAGCTGCATAGCCCTCAGAGCATGTGTGCATTCAGCAAAGCCACAGGCTTTGCTTCCATGAGCTGGAGATGCAGCATTAGTGAAACACTGCCTTCATTGGGGGCCATTTGGTTACAAAGAGCAGAAACTCCCTCAAATTAGCTCAACTAATAGAAGGTTTTACTGGAGAGCTACAAGAGAAAGTCGAGGAAGTACAGAACAGGAAGTGCAAGTAATTCCCACTGGAGCTAGAAAATCATTGGGGAATTCTCCCATTCTCCCTCCTCTGATTCTGGAAGGTGTGATCAAGTTTTTAGTTGTCTGTTGAAGGGATTTTTCTAGGTGCTGTGGCTCTGGCCCATCCAGAACAGGCTTTCCATGGCTGACACAGGCTCTGAGTCCACTTGACCTCTGTGGTAGCTAGATTCAGTTGTCAACTTGGCCAGGTGAAGGTACCTACTTCTGTTGCTGTGGACATGAGCCAATGGTATGTGAACCTCATCTGTTGCTCATTACATCTGCAGTCGACTAGGAGGCGTGCCTGCTGCTATGAATGATATTTGATTTAATTGGCTGGTGCTTAAATGAGAGATTCAGAGAGAGCAGAACAATATAGCCACGAGAAGCCAGAGTCCACCAGCCAGCGACCTTTGGAAATGAAGAAGGAAAATGCCTCCCGGGGAGCTTCACGAAACAGGAAGCCAGGAGAAGAAGCTAGCAGATGACGCCGTGTTCACCATGTGCCCTTCCAGATGAGAGAGAAACTCTGACTGTGTTCATCGTGTGCCTTCTCACTTGAGAGAGAAACCCTGAACTTCATTGACCTTCTTGAACCAAGGTATATTTCCATGGATGCCTTTGACTGAACATTTCTATAAATTTGTTTAATTGGGACATTATCTTGGCCTTTGAACTATAAACTAGCAACTTATTAAATTCCCCTTTTAAAAAGCCATTCTGTTTCTGGTATACTGCATCCCTGCAGCTAGCAAACTAGAAGACCCTCCCTGTTCAGCACCCCACCATTCTCTCAGGTTCTTGATTTCAATTTATTGAGAGAGGAACTGATGAGGGAGATCATATGTCTGCCCCTGGTCAAATAAGCTAAGATCACAAGGAGAGGGATGGCCCGGAACAAAGAGCTGCCCCTTCCTGGGACTGAGGTCCTACCAGATGAATAAGAAGAGTGTATAGGCAGACACACAAACTCACTCATAAATCCACTGCACATTGGTCCCAGCTCCCAAAAGCTTGCAGTCCACTTGGAGAGCTTCCCCTCCAGTCTACTCTGTATGCATTGAAATCAGAGAAGTCACATTTCTCTTAGAGGAGCAATGAGTTCAAAGGATAAAATCCCCATGGCAGGACAACAACTCAACTGGGCTCCTGTGGGAATGTCGCACCCCACACTTCACACAGACCCATCCTGTGTCCCCCATTGGCCAGCCTGAGATTTTTGCCTCCTGAGCCTCTGGTCCAAAAACAGCCTCTCCATCCCCAATCTTCATCATCAGAACTTCCTGTTGCACTCTCATTTGGGCAGACAGCCCAGCCCAAATGACAGCATCTCTGCTCTCTGGAAGCTTAAATGTCAAGACAGACCATGATGACCTGAGATAGCACAAGGCAAAATTACAGAATGTACATCAAACTAGTCACACGGTGCTAGAAGGAGGGCTGGACTAAAAATCCAGAAACCTGGCTGCTTATGTTTTCCTTTGAACTAAGTAAGGTGGAACAAGTCACTTACTCTTTCCACATGTCTTGAGCAAGCGTCAATGGGATGAGATGTAAAAGGGAAAAAGGTCCGTGCTTTCCCTATTTAGTCAAGAAAGATTTTCTATATGAGATGGTATCCCCAGATCTGGTTCAAAGAGAGAAGGGCCAGTGCAGTGGACTAAGATAAGAAGGGCTTTTCAGGCCGGAGTGCCACTTTTGGAAGAAGCCGCTCGTCACTGTCATGGAATAGGTACATTTGGCTGAAGACAGACTGGTATCCTGTTGTAAGATTTTGGCCCTGATGAGTTTTGAGAGTTTTCAGTAGATGTGGGTGTGATTATGGAGAGCTGGGGTAGTAAGGGATGCTGAAAGGTAAATTATTTGGTTTGTGTGGTCTTCTCTACAGCTTAAATGCCAAGACAGACCATGATGACCTGAGATAGCACAAGGCAAAATTACAGAATGTACATCAAACTAGTCACACGGTGCTAGAAGGAGGGCTGGACTAAAAATAGGTGTCTCCAAGACACCTATTGGAAAATTCCAACAGGAATTTGAGTTAGGAGCATTTCTGTCACAAGGTACAGACAATTCCACCCAAATTGTCTTAAACCAAATGAGAATTTAGTGACACGTGTAGCTGAAGAATTCAGTGACACGTGTAGCTGAAGAATTCAGAGCTGCGGCTGCCCTCAGGTATGGCTGGATGCAGGTACACAAAGGGTGTCTCCACCCATCACTAAGATTTGTGTTCCCTGGTAAGAGTCATTCTCAGAAAGGCTGTCCTGTCATAACCACAAGATGATGACAGCAGTTACAATATCAAATACTTCCAGGTTCAAATCCTGCAAGAAAAAGTGAGTCTGCTTCCCCAGTACTCAAATGAACAAAATCCAAGAATTGGCTCTCATTGGCTGTGATTGGCCAGACTGAAGTGCTGGTTCCTGAGCCAATCAGTGTCAGCAGGGGACTGGAATGCACTGATTGATGCAAGGCTGAGCCTTGCGCTCCCACTTTCCTGCTCCATATGGGCTGAAAGAGAGGGAGGTGTGGATCCACATATGAAGTGAAGGTGCTATTACCAGAAAAAGGAGGAATGGATGCTTAAGAGCTAAATAACTTGTGTCCACTAGAGCAGGTTATCCTAGAGTGGGTAATTTTTAAAAGACCATTTTCACTGCAGATGTGAATGCATGTGAAAAAGAACTTCACAGCTATTTATTTGTCATCGTATCTTATTTTCCTGCCAAGGGCTGATACTTACTCATCATTCAGCCTCTCCAAAGTGCCTCACACAAGGCCTGCCTTGTACACAGTAGGTGTTTAATGCATGCCTGTTGGGTTGAACTGAATATGTGCAGTGGAGCTCATGACAATTAGCAGTGTGTGCAGCATTTCATATAATTTACCGAGCATTCTCATATCCATTACTTAAATTCAACCTCCCAAAAACCCTGTGAGACAGGCATGGTTAGCCTCCTCTTCGTGATAAGAAAATTGAAGATCAGGGAACCCAACCAACTTGTCAGCTGGTGAGTGGCTTACCTTTCTGGTGAGTGTTGAAAACAAATCTCAAATCCAGGACTTCTCAACCTAAAGGTGTGGGCTTTTTCTTCTACGTTGTGCAACCACAACAGAGAAAAAGGAAGATGCCAGCCCAGGGCTTGGGTCCCTGTTATTCCAGCCCAGAAAGATTCAACCACAGTAAACAACTTTCCACCCTCTAAGCTGGCCAGCAGCGTCTCCTTCCCTGGGCACCTGGAGAAAGCCCAGTTCCACTGCTGTGTGGCCCGGGGGCAGGGGAAAATGCATCGCTGAGTACTGTAGTACCTGGACCACCTGATCGTCCTCTGCCGGAGCCCCCAACTCCTGACATCACTTAGGCCTCTCCTGAGGCTGGGGCTGGGGCTGGGGCTACTCTGAGTTCTGAACCTCATAAAATCCAAAAGTTTCTTTCTTCGAGGCTCCCATGAGCACACATTTTTAAAAGACAACTCCAGCCCTGATTCTGAGGAAAACACGCCTGCTCATTGGGTTACTGACTTTGCAAGAATTGATATGCTTCTGAGCATTTGTTTTTTTAAATTAAATTTAGAATTTTTACAGTATTGATGTTAAATTTGTGCCACCTATTTTGAACTGTATATAAAAATGTTACAAGAATTGTGTGCATTTCTGAGTGTTTTTTAATCTTCAAGATTTACCTTTGAATTTCTGCAAAGTACCTCATTAATTAAGCATGTCACTTCTTTTTCTCTTAACACAAGGCATAAAAATAGTCAGAATAATTGCATTTGTTTTGAACATTTCACTGCTTAATAAAAAATATGCATGTGTTTGTGTGCACTTCTTTATTTCATTGAAGGTTTAATTTTTCACAAAGGGTAAAAATGGCTAACAAATGTAAGAATTCTGAGAAACCATGAGAGAACAGTTTACTCAAATTTAGAGAAGCAGTAAAATAAATTCCAATGCTGAAATGAAACAGTCAAAGTGAAAATGAGTAGAGAGACCTGAGGGCAGAGGGGGAAAAGACCGGAAATAAGAAGAAAAGAAAATGCCGCAGAACTGACTTGACAAAGAGATGGGCAGAAAACACCAGCAGGCGCTCATCGTCCAGGTTGGGTCCAAGGCAGGGAACATGTCTAACGAATGTGGGTATCGTGGTAAACTCTGAAACTGTACACCTCACACGCCTGTTGCCACCCATGTTCAAAGGAACAGGTTTCTGGTTTTGTCCATGATCACCCACAAGTCCCAGGGACACACTTTTGGCAGAACTTCAAAACCTGGAGAATAACATACCCTGTCAAGAGTTTGATCATTGGGTTCATTAAGGGTTATATTTGTGAAGAATAAGACTAACTGTTCACCACAAAATACAAGAAAATATATCATTTTATTAACAGCAGGTAAGAGCTGCAGGGCTGCAATGTGTTACTCTGAGTGTGCTGGTTTGTGATCTGTTATGTACCCCAGAAAAGCCAGGTTCTTTTAATCCACCCCTGTGGGTACAAACCTGCTGTGGCTGGGACCTTTCACTTAGGTTGTCTCCATGGAGATTTGATCCAGTCTATTAAAGGTGAATCTTAATCCCCTTGCTAGCATCTTTTATGAGAAGATGTTTTGGAGAGAGCTGAAAGAAGAAAAAGAGAAATGCCAACAGACATTTAGGAGAGAAGGACCAGGAGACAACACCATGTGCCCTCTCATGTGACAGAGGAACCCCAGATGCCAGCAGTCTTTTCTCAGAGAAGGTATCTCCCTCTTGATGCCTTGATTTGGACATTTGCATGGCCTTAGAACTGTAAATTTGTAGCCTAATAAATCCCCTTTGAAAAAGCCAATCCGTTTCTGATACATTGCATTCCAGCAACCTTAAGAAACTGAAGCACTGGGCATTGCTCGCTTCTGGGGCTCTCCTCTATATTGAGGGTGCCTTTGACAGACATCGTGACCCATGCCTTAAGCACTCACTGGACTTGGAGAAAGGAAACCCAGCATTCTGGCCAGGGCCTTGGAATTATACATCACATTGAACCTGGTGATGTGGCCCGCTAGCTCCTTCTTCCCATCCTGATTTCCAACCAATCCCCACCCCACCCCCCACTTCTCACGCACACATACACACACACAGCCCTGCCAACCTCAGCTCTTTCTCTTCTCCCCAGAAGATACCTTCATGTTTGCAGTCAGGATAAGACTGCCATGATCAGACTTAAGCACCAATGGATTCTTAAAAGCAGATTCTCAACTTTTTTCCCCAGCACTTGTGAAAGATGTGAAGAACACATGCATGGCATACTTCCTAAGTGGCATACTCCCAAGCACATTTTAATGAAAACCTCAAGCCACTGTACAGAGAAGCAATGTATTATAGTAATTCACAATTATCCCATCAATGATGAATTATTTTAAATCAAGGGCTACAAATTTATATAGGTTACAGGCTAACCTACAGAAGCATTTCCCTTGGCTTGAATAATAATTTTTAAATATTTAAAGTTTCAGTACATTGAAAATGGGATTTTCACATTAAAAGAAAAATGTTCTGGGCTTCCAGTTAGCATGGAGAAGATCATAAATGACAGTCATTCCCACCATAACAATGAGAAAACATAAGATAAACCACAAAATCATATTTTGCAAATCCCATCAGAGAGCTGAAGATGTGGAGATATAAATAAACTGAATTCTACAGAAAGACAGTTCCATCATAAGTGAGTAGAGACCAGTGGCTGTTTTCAGCCTTATGCTTTTTACGCTTTTTTTGAGGGCACAGGCAGGCAGAGAAGCAAAACTGAAGGAGATAGAGGTGCTTATTTGGATTAAAGAAAAAACAGATAAACTGGTAATAACTATAATCACTGGCAGGATGGGTTCGATTCTGATTGAGTCCTCCAATAGAAATGACCCTCACTGCCTACTAATTCTCCCCCACAGGACTTTTACTGAGTATGCAGCAGCATGCAGACCTGAGCAGAAAATCAGAGTTAGAGATCTCCCACAGATTTAAAATCTGGAGGCAGGAGAGGAGTTAGAGAGAGATCTTATGATCACATAACACCTAGATCCCAAGGGAGAAGCCTAATCACATCCTCAAGACATGTGAACCCAGACTTCAATGAAAACCATCATTTTAGTTGCTGAGAGAAAAGGGCATCTGCTTCCAGGGGGTAAATATTGCCCATTTTAGTTTCTGTTATTTTCTTATACGCAATATCTAACATGTCATCAAACATTATGCTAAATACAAAGAAACATGAAAACTATAATCAAGAGGAAAAATAGTCAATAGAATCTGACCTACAGATGTCCCAGATAATGAAATTAGCAGACAAGAATTTTGAAATAACAATTACAAATATAGTAAAGGAATTAGAGGAAAGCACAAAACATAATGGGAGGAAGTGTGGACAATTTCATGAGAGAAACAGAAACTCTAAAGAAGAATTAAATGTAAATTTCAGACCTATAAATATCTGAAATGAAAGTGGAATTAATAACAGATTGGACATAGCATAAGAAAGGGTCAGTAGACTCAAAGACAGGTCAATAAAAAATAACAAAACTGAAGCACAAAGAACAAAAAATTTTTTAATGGAATGTATCATTGGCATATGTGAAAAAATGTCAAACAGTGTAATATAAATATAATTGCAATCTAACAGGAAAGCAAGGAAAATTAAAGCAAAAGAAGTATTTGAAGGGATAAGGGCACAGAATTTTCAAAATTTTGTGAAAGAGGAAACCAAAAAGCTCAGCAAATCACAAATTGGATAAACACAGAGAAAACCACATGTAAGCACATGGTAATTAAACTACTGTAATACAAAGGTAAGAAATACTAAAAGCAGACCCTAGGTAGGGATGGAGTTGGGGTATATTCAACTTAGAGGAATAACAAGATTGACAGGATACTTCTCCACAGAAACTATAAAACTGAGAAAACAATGGAATGACATTTTTTAAGTGTTGAAAGAAAAAAGTGCACATCTATAATTCTATACACTGTGAAAATATTCAAAAATGAAGGCAAATTAAGACATCTCAAACAAACAAAAGAAGAGAAAAACCATCACCAGTAGACTTCACTAAAAGAAATACTAAAGGATGTCCTTTAGACTGAGGAACAAATAGAAACCCAGATCTTAAGGAGGGAATAGAGATCACAGGAAAGGTTAAATGTGTGGAGAAATAAATATGTATTTACACACACACATACATATACTATTTAAAACAAAAAACAGTAACATTGAACTGTGGAATTTATAACACTTACAATGCGTAGAGGTAAAAATCCATGAAAAGCAGCACAACTGGAAAGAGAAGTAAAAGTAATCACACTTTGTAAGATTCTGACATGTTTATTAAAAGGGATAACACTAATTACATGGTTAGTTAAATTATAACTTAATTTCTAGAAAAAAATGTTTTTAAAAAATACAAAGAAGTATAGTTAAAAAGCCAACAGTGAAATTAAAATGGAATAAGAAATATGTTTGGTTAATTCAAAAGAAGGCACTAAATGAAGAACAAATATATAAGAAACAGATGAGACAAATAGTAAGAGGCCAAACTTAAACCCAACCATATCCATAATTATTTTAAGTGCAAATACACTAACCACTCCACTTTAAAATTAAATAAAGGTTATCAATCTAGATAAAAAACAAATTCCAATTACACTATTTGCAGCAGACACACTCTAAATACAAGGGCACAATTTAAAAGTAAAAAGATGGGAAAAGATGCTAAAATAGACACTAATCATCAGAGTTTGTTAGTCATATCGATACTGAACAAATAGACCTCAAGACAAGAAGTACTGCTAGACGTAAAGGGGCATGTTATAATAATAAAAGGGTCAATTCATCAGGAAGACATAACAATCATAGATACATATGCATCTAATAATGGAGCTTCATAATAAATGAAGCAAAAAACTAACATAAATAAATGGAGAAATAAATAAATCCACAATCATAGATGAAGCTTCTTGGCATCCCTCTTGATTATCTAAATCAAGAAATATATAGAAGATTTGAACAACACTACCAAATACCATGGCTTAATGATATTCATAGAAAACAGTACTCAGCAACTATAGAATACAATATTTATCAAACACACATGGAATAATTAGCAAAATATCCATATGCTAGTATGTGAAGGAAGTGAAATCTCAAAGGGTCAAATCTGGCCACGATAGGTTAAACTAGAAATCATTAGTAAAGTGAAATCTAAAATATCACTAAATACGTAGAAATTAAGTAACACTCCCTTCCCCCACACCCCAAAAAAACTGTAGATGTCAAAGAAGAAACCCAAAGGAAATGAGAAAATATTTTTGAACTGAATATTCAACATATTAAAATCTCAGGATGCAGCTAAAGCAGTGCTTAGAGGAAAATATATTATTTTAAAGGGATCTATTAGAAAAGAATAAAGGCATAAAAATCAGTGGTCAACAAGAGTGACAAGCCCACTCGATGAGGAAAGAATAGTCTCTTCAACAAATGATGCTATTTGTTGCATGATGTTATTTGGATAACTGGATATCTGCATGCAAAAGAACTCCCAGGTATATGCCCAGAATAATTGAAAGCAGTGATCTAGATACTATACATCAGTGCTGACCGCAGCCATATACACAAAGGCCAAAAGATGGAAGCAGCCCTCGTGTCCATCAACAAATGAATGAATGAACAAATGGAGTATTATGCAGCTATAAAAAGAACATGCTACAACATGGATGAACCTGGAGGATATCATGTTGAGTGAAATAAGGCAGACTTACAAGGGCAAATATTTTATGATTTCTCTTAGGTGAAATACTTAGAATAAGTAAATTCAAAAAGAAAGAAAGCAGAATAGTGGTTAAAAGGGGTGGGGGAGCGGGCAATGGGGACTTACTGCTAAATGAGTATGAATTTTGGTTTACGATGCTAAAATAGTCTAGAAATCGATAATGGAGAAAGACACACGGTATTGTCAGTGCACTTGATGTTAAAGAACTGTCTACTTAAAATAGTTAAAATTATTTTTATGTTATGTATATGTTACCACAATTAAAAGTAAATTATTTTAAAAAGTAAAAATAATAATAGCATCAGAAAGAAGCTAATAGGGGGATATTATGAACAACTTTATACTCATAAATTTGACAACTTAGAGGAAATGGAAAAATTCCACTTTCTGAAGCTGATATAAGGAGAAAGTTGAAATCCTATTCTGTTACAGTAATTGAATTTGTAGTTTAAAAACATCACCAAATTAAATTTCAGACCCAGATGGCTTCATTGATGAATTCTACCATCATTAAGAAAGTGAAAAGGCAAGCCAAAGACTAGGAGAAAATAGTCACAGTACATATATCTGACAAAGAACTACATTCAGAATATATAAAGAACTCCTAAAAATAATAATTATAATAATAATCCCTGATTTAAAAGGAGGGCAAGGAATTGAACAGAAACTTCACAAAAGAAGATACTGAATTGCCAATAAGTATAAGTGGTCAATTTGGGCAGGCACATTGGCTCAGCAGGCAGAGTTCTCCCCTGCCGTGCCGGAGACCCGGGTTCGATTCCCGATGCCTGCCCATGTTTTAAAAAAAAAAAAAAAAAGTGGTCAATTTCATCATTCATCATGGAAATGCAAATTAAAACCACTACATAGCTACCAGAATGGTTAAAACTGCCAGCAAGGATGTAGAGCCCCCAACTCTCATTCATCACTGGTGAGAGTGTAAAATAGAGAACCGTTTTGGAAAACTGTCCATTTCTAATAAAGTTACATACACCTTTTTTATAGACCAGCAGTTCCTCACCTAGGTATCTAGGTGAGAAATCCATCAGAAGTCCAAGAAATATTTGTACATGAAGGTATAGCAGCTTTATTCACAAGAGCCAAAAAGTAAAACCAATCCAATTGTTTCTCAACAGGAGAATGGATAAACAAACTGTGGCATTTCATATAAAAGAGTACTCTTCTGCAATGAAAAGAAATGAACTACTTATACCTGCAACACAAATAAATATCAAGAATATTATGCTGAGCAAGAGAAGCCAGATGCAAAAGAATGCATACTGTTATCTTTTATTTATAGGGAGTTCAAGGTCAAACAAAACTAATGTATGGACATAGAAGTCAAGAGTGGTCACCTCTGGAAGGGAAAGAAGGTAGCTATTGACTGGGAGGGAACTCAAGGGAACTTTCCGGGTAAAGGGAATGGTCCTGATCATTATAGAGATAGTGGTTATTCAAATGTGTGCATTTTACTATGTGTACATTTTGCCTCAATAATAAAACCCAACATACATCTTGTTTCTTTGGAAAATATGAAAATAACCTGGCAACCGAGGACCCACGTTCCCACAGCTGGCTGGGGGGAAGTGCATGCCACTTACTGCAGAGCCCACCCCTCCCTATCGCCCGCCCCTGCCCGCCGCACTCATTTCTGCACCTGCCTACTTCCATGGGCACTTCCAGAGGTGCAGCCAGGGGACTGGGTCCTGCCACACCAGGCTCAGATCAAGCCACCAAGACCCAGCCACCTCGGCACCTGGTTGGCTGGGGGTCTCAAGCAGGGGCCCTGCAGCAGCCCCCAGCCAGACCCCCAGCCTGCAGACCCTGCAGGCTCTGGTTGTTTTGCCACCTGGCATTTGGAAGTAGTTCTATGCTGAGCCAACAATTCAATGGGGCAGAAAGTCTCCAAAGTGTGATCTTGAGCTTCTGCCTAATAAAGACTGCTCAAGCAACTAATTAAGGAAATAAAAGAAATGCGATGGTTCTTGCATTCCAAGCTGGTGACAGAGGTCACATGGGTTATGTGTTTTAATCATTCGATCCGATATGTGCAAATTCCCTTTTCACTGAGATGCACACTCCCTGTTGCTCCAGTCCAACCTACAGGGGCAGGCTGCACCTTGGTCACAGGCTTTCTGGGGAACACCCTGGGGAGGGGCCCCACGAAGTGGCTGACAGTGCCGAGCTGACCATCGCGCCTGCAAGCCAGGGTCGCTCAGCCTAGTGCCTGGCACCTCCTGGGCTGCTGACCTAGGACATTCAAACAACGTGGGCACTGGTATGGCACAGCCTTGACCACCCAGAACTGATATGGGCCAAATCACTGCAGCAGGGTCCTGGAGGGCCCTTTTCAAGCTTCAGAACTTTTCTGGTTAATGGATCAGTGGGAGGTCTGGGGGTCACAGAGGAGGGGCCAGGGTTAACAGGGTAGGAGCAGGACTCTTGGGGCATGGGCTCTTTACAGCCAGTATAAAAACGTTTTAATATTCATTAACCAGCCTTATCATACTAGCGGGTTCTGGTCCAGGAATAGGCTGGAGCCCTCTCATACCTATTCTTGAGAATTGATGATGTGCATTTCTTCCCAACTCTGCATTCATAATATCACAGTGATAGCTTGAAATCAGCCACCATGGGAATATTTCCACCATGAAAATCAGCCAATGCTATAAAATAGCATCCTGCCCCCTCTGAGAGCCTTTTTCCAGAACACCACTGGTACCAGCTAAATATTAGCTACAACCCCACACTCAGGACAGTCTCTGGAGTGACAGACACTGGTGTCCTGCAGTCTTCCAAGTGCTTTACATAGACACACTTATTTAATCATCACATAACCCCATGGTTATTAGTATTAACATTTTACAGATAAGGAACTGAGGCACAGAGAGGTCAAGTGACTTGTCTAAAGTCACACAGCTACTAAGTGGCAGAGCTGAGTTCACACCTGGCAGTCTGGCTGCAGAGTCCATGCGCCTAACCCCTACATGACATTGCCCCTTTACTCCTCTTTTCCCCACAAAAGGCTTCAATGGGTTATGGGCTTCCTGCAGGCCAGTAAAGCAGAGCCCAAATGACTAAATACAGAAAATCTTACTCCCCTCCTTCTGGGATAGGGGAGGCCCAGGGTTAGCAGAAACACACTCCATTGCTCAGACTACACTTCTTGAGGAGGATGGGAGATATTTGCTTCTCATCTTGAGAAAGAACCCCCTGAACCTCCAGCACCCCAGAAATGTGCCTAGTAAGGCCTCCTAAAATGCAAGTTTGAGTTTTCATTACAAAAACAGGTGGGCCGTCCAGATGCAGAATTCCTGGTAATGAATGGCTTTCCACATCATCGCTCTGGCTGCAGCTGCCCTGCCCAGCCCGGCCCAGACCTCTCTGATACGGGGGCCAGGAACCCACCTGGCCTTGCAGGCCCCTTGGAAAACCCTGGCCTGGCCCCAGCCCTGCCGAGAGCTTGAGGAGGCCTCTGGGACGAGCTGGCCGGCGGCGCCAAGACCAGATGGCCGGGGAGATTACCACGATTTGATTTCCACATAATCCATAAACTTGGATGAGCTAATGCTTCTTCATATGCATTATCTTGTAATCCCGGGCAAAGCGGCAGAGCCAAGCAAAGAAGCCAGCTCTGCCCACTTCCACAGACCCCACTGAGCCTGGCAATCTCCAGGCTCCTTAAGAAGGGGCTTAAGAAGGCCAAGGAGTCCTGCCAGGGCCACAGGAGCTGCTATTGCCAGGGCCACGCTGGATGCTTGGGAGCCTGGAGCTGGAGGGCAGGAGGGGAGAGCTCAGCTCAGGGGCCCCCAGGAGCAGGCAGGGTCCCGGGGTCTTCACCTTTGCCTCCTGCTCTGTGACACCCAAGACAAGGGACCGACCTTCTTTCTCTGGCCTCTCAATCCCCAAATGTACAGGGGGAAGCTGGAAGTAGCCCACCGACTCCCCCCCGCTCTGTGCTGGTTTGAAACTGCTCCATGCCCCAGGAAAGCCACATTCTTTGAATCCAGTCTTGTGGGACAGACCTATTGTTGGGTGAGATCTTCTGATTAGGTTGTTTCCATGGAGATGTGACCACGTCCATTCAAGGTGGGTTTTAATTAGTTTACTGGAGTCCCTAAAAGAGCCAACACAGAGAGCAGACGCCCAGACGTGGGCATTTGGAGATACTTGGAGACCTGACATAGAAAGCTACTGGAATCAAAAGCTGAAAGCAATGCAGCCTGGGAGCCACGGAGCAGGAGATGCCAGCCACAGGCCTTCCCAGCTGATAGAGGAACCCCCGACGGATCGGCCTTTCTCGAGTGAAGGTGTCCTATTA
Organism: Myrmecophaga tridactyla; assembly: GCA_004026745.1. Taxonomy (NCBI): domain Eukaryota; kingdom Metazoa; phylum Chordata; class Mammalia; order Pilosa; family Myrmecophagidae; genus Myrmecophaga; species Myrmecophaga tridactyla. The sequence goes on along the minus strand of PVIY010033187.1, from coordinate 3,733 downwards.
CTGATGCCTTAATTTGGACATTTTCACGGCCTTGGAACTGTAAACTTGTAACTTAATAAAGCCCCTTTGTAAAAGCCGATCCATTCCTGGTATATTGCTATATGACAGCTTTAGCAAACAGAAGCTCACCTGCGTGTGTGGCTGCATAGCCGGCACTGCCTTCCGGCGCGGGGCCAGCAGCAGCTCGCCACACACCCAGAGGCGGGCGCCCACCGCCGACTGCTTCCAGTACCCCCGGGGGCCTTTCGTGCACCTGGCTTCCCGGCCTCATGCAGACCCGGATGTGTGTCCCAGCTCTGCCTCCTTCTAGATGCAGCATGATGCACCCTTCACACATCCAGCTCTCCACTCTCCTCTTACACTTACACAGCCCCGCTTTCCTTAGTTTCCTTGTCGGGACCACCTGAGTTTAGGGCACCAGGCTACACGGAGAATCCAGCACAGTCGCCTACTCGAAGCAAAATATATTCAATTGCATCAAATCCATGTAAAAATGCATAGATGTTCGTGTTATTTCTTTTTCTCTGGACTCTGTATCTTCTTTCAAATGTTTCCTCCTGAGAGCCCACACTCTTCACGATTCTGCTTATCGGATGGGCTCCTTCTCATGTGTTAATGACTTGGTCTGCGACTTCTGCTTTGCAATACAGTTGCCTACTTACGCACAGTACAGCTGCATATTAGCACTCACCTCCAACCCTTGACTCAGTTCATACAGGCAGATGTCCCCTCAGCAGTCACGTGCAGGGAGGGAGCTCTGAAGGAGAGCTGGGTGTTCGACCCCAGGGCCAGCACAGCCTCTGGCCTGGAGGGTCCTGAGCTGTGGAGCCATTCCCATGGACCCCACACATACTGCCTGCAACACGCCCTGAGCCAGCAACTCGGGCCGAGGAAGCTCCACCAGGCCTGGACTGTGAACCCAGCTTCCTTACAGCAGGTGACAAACCTAAAGCCCCACTGGGGGCATAAAACTTGTTCGGGACCAAACAGCACCTCAGGCGTTTTGCAACCAGGAATATGTGATCAGGAAAGTCCCTCGTGATTCCATAAGCCAGAAGGCTAAGGCAAAAAATAACTGGCCCAAGTCAAATTCAGGAGCTCAGACCACAAGTACACTCAGATCTCTAGGGAGACACCCCCCTGCTCCCCTCTGCTATATTCTTTCCTGTTTCTCCCAGGCAGTGACAGTCCCTTTGCTTTAGAAATCATATCTGGCCTACCGGTGCAAATCTGGTCATACAGGAGGCCCCTGGAAAGGTCCCCCCAGGGCATGGCACACCTGAGGTCCCCTCCCCCTCCACCATCCACATGGGCTCTGGCTGAGATGGCCGGGACCGGCATGAGGCTGGACACTGTCCCAGCCGCCATTTGCAATCATCTGGAGAGGGCTGAAGAGGTCCCTGCCCCCCTTTCAGGGGTACAAGAAGCTATATCCCAGAAAAACCCTGAAACAGGACAGGGGAGGAGGTCACTGTCTCATTCATTCAACGGAGTACTTACTTTGTAGCAGGATATGAGCCAACAAAGACCAGACCACAATCAGAAGGACAGCTGCAGGGAAGGGACGAGAATTTCTAAGGTGTGGGTGTGGGCCGAGCATCGGTCAGGAAAAAGGAGCCCATGGCAGGTAGCAGAGAGGAAGAAATTTAATACAGGGAACTAGTCACAAAAGTGCTAGAAAGGCTGAAAAGTGAAAACGGCGTGGTGAGGCAACCCAGGGATTAACAGGAGTAGAAATCACCACCCACCCCTAAGGGTGAGAGACAGAGGAAGGGGGTGTTGTTACCAGAAGCCTGGACCATCCCACAGGACTTATCACGCTGAAAAGGAGCACAGAGAAGGTGCTGGGGAAGCCCTGCGCAGAGAGAGAGGGGAAAGCCTGTCCTCTCTGTCTGCCCTCCAGTCTCTCACCAGTGCCGCTACCAGCCAAACACAGCTGGAATCCAGCAGACAAGAAGGCTTGGGAAATGTAATTTGCGGGGGTGAGCGCCCCCCACCCCAATGCACACATTGCAGGGCAGGGAGAGGGTGGGGAATGGATCTGAGCGCAACAGGCAAATGGCCCACGTGTGTTCAATATGTAAGAGTCTGCGTGTGATGTGAATGCACAAAAATGCACGTGTATCATGAGATCAATTTCAGAGGGGTGTGTGTGAGCGTGCATGTGTGTATTTTGGTGTGACTGTTCAAGGATGTATAGGTAGGAGATGGGTTTCAAGGATCTGTATATTTGTGACATGAACAAACATCCAAGGGTTTGTGTGTGATGAGAACCTAGGGATATGCATACATGTGGTGGGACTATTTAAAGTTTTGGTGTGTGTGTGTGTGCTGTGTGTGCTGTGAAAGCTCAAGCTGCTGGATGTGCAATGTGAAAGCTCAAAGCTGTGGGACATAATGTGTGTGTGTGTGTGTGTGTGTGTGGCTGTTGTGAGAGATTGGTGAGGGGAGGCAGAAAGAGAAGAAAAAAGTTATACAAAAATTATCTCTATGTACATGGTGGGAAATGGGACATGTGTCTTCCTTGAAGACAGATAAATATAAGCAAAACTTCGTTCTTGCATCTGCACACAAATTGCCAAAGAGGAGACAGATGGTGTTCGGAAAAGGTGGGACCACAAGAAACACAAGTTTGTGTGTGTATGTGAACACACTTTTTCATTCAAACGAGTGTCACCTCCATCAAAGTAGTCACATTCAAAAGTTAAATTCTCATTTTACTGATGTGCCCAGTGAAATTTTCCAGACTTGCATTCGAAGTCGGTTTATGTACCAAACCAAAAATCCGCAATCGTTCCTTAGAATCATTACAATTCTTGACACTGAGGTTGGCATTACCCAATTTCAAAACTGAATCACTCCTTTGCCTGGCTTGACCAAGAATTTTCCAAAAGGCAAATCTCTCTCCTAAAAAAAAAAAAAAAAAACTAGCTACTTTGTCACCTTTGAGGTTGAGCCTCTTTTGAAGCTAAAACACAAGACTTCATTGTATGTTTAGTTGTTGTGGCTATTTAGTTGCTGTAGATATTGGAATGTAGAGGGAACCACAGAAAAAAAAATTGGAACCAAATGAATACCGTAGAATTACATCATATGCATATCTGGTTCCCGTGAATTCCAATGACACACTTGGCTTTTTAAAGGAGAGACAAGTAATGTTATAAGCAGTGCAGGCATTTCCATCCATGGGTCCCTTCCCCGGACTCCAGCCCTGGACAGAGCCTGAGCTTGGGCTCCGAGGACCTGAACTTCTGTGAGCATCTCACGATGCTATGTGTGATTCTGAGTCCTCTCCGTATTCTTCCAAATTGCCCCAGTTCTGACCTTCCCAGGGGTCCCAGACCTGCAGTCGCCTGCCCCTCAGTGGCAGGTACACAAATCCTTGTGTTCTGTACAGCACGGTCCTGAGACACAGGCCAACCAACGGGTCAATCTAGGGCCCATCAAATAAAATGTGATTGGTCCAACGGTGGAGAAAACACTGGTCATGTTGGATTCCTGGAAAGAACCAAGCCGGTCACCAAGGTGACACCTTCCTAAGGGATATTTGTGTAATAACATTGACTATTCAGGATTTGTGACTTATGAACCTAATTCGGACCCCAGCCCCCAGGTAAGACGTGGCTGCAGTAAAACAAGATTGTGGACCTTATGCCCTACCTCATGCTGTACCCTGTGCTCCACCCTGTGCCCTCCCCTATGGACAGCCGTATGTCCTACCCTGTGCCCTCCC
>PVIY010033186.1:0-28293 GCA_004026745.1 Myrmecophaga tridactyla | reverse complement strand
AATTGATGCTTTTGAGCAGGATCATGGCATAAGAGGTCATCTAGTATGGTTATTCAGATGGCAGTCTATAGATTGGATGGGAAACGGGGATTAGAGACAGTCAGGGCAGTAGTTGAGGTGTGCATTGATACCGACCTGGATGAAGAAATGGAAAAGCAAGAGCAGAGAGTGCAAGAAACAGAAGCACCTGGGCTGAGGGCCTTACTGTCGTCAGCAGGAAAAGAAGAGTTGAGAATGATGGTACCACTTCATCCTTTGGAGGATGACTGACAGGAGGAAACCTGGGGGAAAAGACTCAGGTTGGGGGAAAGAACTCAGGTATTTGGTTGATATCCAAAGTAACAGCAGGTCGTGAAAGTAAGGCAGCCTCACAGGCAGCACCCAGACAAAATCTGGGAGCTGGCCATGGGGACTTGGAGCTATTTGAGGAGAAGCCGTTTGTAGGGAGGCCTTGACTTAAAAAGGGTCATTGAAGAGATGGCTAAAAAGTCAACTAGGAGGCTAAGCCAGAAAATTGAGGAAGGTACCAAATATAGGCACAAAAACCACATGAGTAAGGTAAGAATTTAGAACAGACTAAATGAGAAAGTAGTGAAGGAAAAAAGATTCTCCAGCACTTTGGAATTACAGTATAATCCATATTTATTCCCTTGGACTGTTAATCCTGTTTTCTTCATGGTATCTCTCTTTTACTTTTTTCACCTTTTTTTTCTTTTTCAAACTTATAATGGAAAATTTCAAGCAGACACCAAAGTTAAGAGAATAGTACAATGGATCCCTTATAACTCTCCTCTGGTTCTTACAATAACATTTTGTTGCATCAGACCTCCCACTTTTGGGTGGAGGGGCCAGTGTGTTTTAAAGCAGATCCCAGACTTATAACCTTTGACCTATAAATATATCACTTACATCTTTAACAGATGGGGTGGTAGTGTTTTATTTTCAGATTTGTTTGTTGTTGTTTTTAGCAAAATCATAATACCATTATCCCACTCAACGAAATTAAAATTTCCTATTGTGGCATACTACTTCATGTTCCATTTTCCCCATTTGTCTTAAGAATACTTTTCCACTTGATTTGTTAGAATCAGATAGAAATCCAAGGTCAACTTATTGCTTTTGTATGTCTTTTAAGTCTCTCTTAATCTATAAATTCGCCCTCCCTTCCTTATTTTTTCTGAGCATTGGATCCTTACATTGGGATAATTTCAGTTGCATGTAATAAAAATTTGGATCCAAATTGGCTTAAATACTTCAGGGAAGTTGCTGGCTCATGTAACTCAAGATTCTAGGTGTAGATTCTGGTTTCATGCTTGATCTGACATTCAACAATATCATGAAGGGGCTGGCCTTTTTCCATTCTATTGCTCTGCCATCCGCAGGGTCAACTTCATAATGCGTTTGGGTCGAAGATGGTGGCCAGTGGCCCTCAGGCCTGCCTGCTTTCTCAGGCACATCCAGCAAGGAAGAGAGACTGTTTTCCCCGGAATTCTTAGCAGAAGTCCTGAGATTCATTCTAATTGGCCCAGGAGAGCTCACATGTCCATTCCTGAGCCAGTCAGTGGTTCAGCTCTGGGGTTGGGGGGAGAATCAGCTTCCCTGGACCACAAAGATCTCCTGAATGGAAATCAGGAGCTAATGGCAAGGAGGGATTGGACGCTGCAGAGACAACCACAAACGTCTGTTAAGCCCCAGAAGCTTCCATAATGGGGACCTGCCTGGCTCTGCCTCCCTGCAGCAGCCAACCTGCTGTGCCAGACACCAAACCTCACCATCCTTTGTTCCCTCCTTGCTGGTCCACCAAACCTTACCATCCTTTGGTCCCTCCTTGCCAGTCATCTTGAGATTCCTCTAGAGTCTGAGAGGTGGTGGTGATGGTCACTGCACTCATTCTGAGCCTAATGTTTCCAGCTGGGAAAAACGTACAGATCCCCGAGGGAGGTTCTACTACGTGGACCACAACACCCGGACCACCACCTGGCAGCGCCCCACAGCCGAGTATGTTCGCAACTATGAGCAGTGGCAGTCGCAGCGGAACCAACTCCAGGGGGCCATGCAGCACTTCAGCCAAAGATTCCTCTACCAGGTGAGAGGGCTGGGCCTTTCCACAAGGGAGAGACCCCTCTTGTCCCTTCAGAACGCGCAGCCTCACAGATTGTCTGTTGACCTGCTTGGTGAGCCGGGGGTAAAGTCAGTGTTGTGAATGTCAGTGCTTTGACCTTGGCCATTCTGCTCATCACAGTGAAATTCCTCAAATTCCAGCCTTTCTAACTTAGTGACTCAGGGTTTAGCCTCTGCATTTAAGGAGTCAAAATGTCTGAATCTGAGCTCAGCTTATTCCCAATCTGGCTTTCTCTTCTGGTCCCTCCATTCAGGTCTGTTTACCCTGACTTGAAACCTGAAGGCCGGCTTTGACTTCTCCCATACTTCACCTTTTCAGATCAAAGAAGTCTCCCAAAGCCTCCTCTCCCCATTGCTACCACTTTCTGATCTTTATTTTCGGACAGATTCTCAGAAATGGGAAGGACCTTAAAGTTCATCTAGATCAGGGGCCCTCAAACTCTGGCCTGTGAGCCACACCAGCTTACCACCAGGTTTTGTAAATAAAGTTTGATTTGGCACACAGCCACACCCAATCATTTCCCTACTGCCTAAAGCTACCTTTGTGCTATAAGCAGAATTGAATAGTCAAAATAGAGACTGTCTAGCCTACAAAGCCAAAAAATATTTACTATCTGGCCCTTGATGGAAAAAGTTAGTCAACCCCTAGTCTAGGCCACCCTCCTATCTGTTGCTTAATTTTCCTCTGTCCCTCCCATTGCAATTGTCAGGGCTACCTCTGAACAGTTCTTTCTGTTTGCATTCTCTTCTCCAGTCTATACCGCCTGTATCCACTGGAGTAATCTTCAAGCCTCATTGTCATGACATCAGTTTACTGGCTCAGAGCCTTCTTGTAGACATTACCTACAACATAATATTTCAGTTTCCTAGTCCAGAATTCAAGGTATTCTGGTCCCAAAGTACCTGCCTACCTTCTCCCACACTGTGTCACTTTGAGAACCCTCCCAGCCCCATCTTCCTGGAGTCTCCATCTCATTAGAACCTCCACCAGTGACCTGGAGGGTGGGGGGTGGGCAGGGGGACTCCAGCCACACAGCTTCTTTGACTGGGTGGGGTGGGACTCCCAATTTGGAACTCAGATCACATTTTCTCAGCACACCTTAAAAGTGAACATTAGGAGCTGCAGGACTTTTTGAGCTGGACTGTGAATTTAAATGACCATATATAACATTGCTTCTATTTGAAATGAACTTTAACCCTATAACCCATTTCTAAATGGATGCTACTCTAATTAGATGCTCAGAAAATCTTTAATTCTAATTCATTAATAGCATTTCTTATCAGCTTTACCTCTGCCTGTATCTCTTTCTCTGCCTCCCTAAAGCAGGTGCTATATCTCTTACCTCAGGCATTAGCTTCTCCCTTGGATAACTTGTTCCTTCTTCTGCCTCTGGGGCTGATGGCAGAGTGGAAAGTGTGGTGTCTTTCATGTTAAGTTACCTCCAAGGTCAACTGTGATGCCCTTCTATGACCCATAACCTTATGGACTCACCTGTGCAGCACTGTATATATCCTTGACCCCAGCTCCCCACTCCCGCCTCCTTCCACAGTTGCCTGGCATTCTGTTTTGGCTTGTTTCCAAATTGAATGGAGTCTGATCATTCTCTGCATTTCAGAGATTGTTCCTCTTTTTTGAGCTAAGCCCCAAGGACTTTGTCTACCATTTTCTTTGCTGGTTGTGGTTGTGAAATTGGCAAGGTCTTGGGCATCTTTCTTCTTTGACCTGGCCTTTGACTTAGAGGCAAGGATCCATTTTAGGAGTTTCACATGGTCCACGTTTACCCAACTTTTAATTTTTTTTTTTAAGCCATTAAAGGAGGAATCTTTTTTAACTCCCTACCGTGCGCAGCTAGGTTGACCAGGATGTTTGGTGTGCAAAAGGGAAGATCTGAGCATTGCGAAACGCAGTGTCCACTTGGTCTTTTTGGAGCATTCATTCCTCTTGCCTGCCTTTTTCATTTTTGCAACGTCATTCCTGCCCGGCAGAAATAGAATTTTGACTCGGAGGGTCCCAAGAAGGAAAAATTAAATGCTAAAAAATATTTCTTTCTGTAATACTTTAGTCTAGAATACTAGTTTAAAGTACTCTAAAATGGTTTCCTCAGCTTGGCAGGGGATTTAGAAAGGTTCTGGATGGAAGTGATGGTTACCTTTCTCTGTGAAACAAGACTCATATTGAAAAATGTGGTAGGGATCTTTTTTTGGTCAGCTTTCAATGTGTCTCTGTTGATTTTCCTCCCTCCCTGGATTTGGTTTTTCCTTCTTGTTTGCTATGGTGCCATGTCCTGGTTACAAGTAAGAAGGGTTGCTTTCATATAGTTATTTTGAGGTTTGGCTTTGGCCCAGGGTTTGACTGGGAAGACTTAAGAGCTGATACTATAGTAGCAGTTTCCCCTCCTCCTCCTCCTCTCTCTGGGTTTACACTGAGACCTTGTTCTTCTTCTCTGCCCTGCAGAGAACATGAAATAGAATTCAAAATGGAAATCAAGGGAATCCCAGATTATAGTCTCTCCCACAACCCCTTCCTGCCTTCCTGGTTTCTGCCTCACCGCATACCTTTTCCAATTTCTCCGAGCTATTGTCTCCTTTCCTAACTTCCCAAAGTGCCTTTGTTGCTCATGATGATCATGTACTTTTTTGTACCCTGGCAGTTTCACTTTTTCCCGTGTTGTGTGCTTTAGGTGTGGGTGAGGATGCTTGGCACAATCATGAGTTTTGTGCTATTGAGAGAGGACCCATAGCACAGCTAAATGTTTCTGGGACACCGCCTTCTCCCCTAATGACAAAAGGAGGTAGCCAGTGTCTGCAGCATTGAGACTAATCATTTTGTGACTCCTAATTTGTGGAATCCAAATTGCACTATCTGGAAACAGACAACTTGTCTGAAAGCACCTTGGGTTGAATTCTCAAGCATCTGGGTCTTGTTCTGCATCCATTGGTGCATCCTGGAAACAACCACCACAAGCCTGCCTTCCACACCTTAATGCCCTTCTCAGAGCCTTTCTTGGCCCCAGCTGTATTTGCTGGACATTCTTTATTTCTGAGTTTGTATCTTAAAATATTGCTGGAATTTTGTGCCTTGTCCCCCAGGGACTTGAACTCATGTGAGCTCTCTGGCTCATGGGCTGCACCTCACATCTCCCAAGCCAGGGACCATTACCAGGGAACATGATTCAATAGCGTTCCTTTCTGTTTCTAGTAATAAAGGAAATGGCCTCGTCTCTCTGAGCCACCTACATGTCCAAGGATGTCTCTTCTGACTGTCACCCTCCCACCCCCCTTTCTCTACACTTTTTAGTCTGTGCTCATGTCTCTTTGGGATCTCTCTTTTTAGGGAGAAGTGTGGCAGGAGAGAAGGGGTAGTTGGTTGGTTCATTAGTGGTATGAGGTTTTGGGGTTTTGGTTTTTCAGGGCATAATGTGTAGCTCTTATTTTCTTGTTTCTGATTGCTACTGTTCACTTCTTTCCTTTGGACTTCTTTTCTTATTTTTCAAACAGTATTAGGTACATTGGGAGAAGAAATACCCAAAATACAGTCAAGTGCTTGGCTTTAACTCTTAAAATGTAAAATCATCGTGAGTCTCAATTTTCATTGATTCTGATTTCACATGTTTGCGTTTATCAAACCTCTGGTCTCGTTTTCCCAGCTTCTTCCTCTTAGGTTTTGGGGGGCTCTGATAGGTTGAGAATGGGAAGATTCCAAGGAAATTTGTTTTTAACACCTTAATGAAGGATAAGCAAAATTGTGCAAAGTTTAGGCTATAGAAAAGGCAAGGATTAAAATGATGGATGAGTATTTTTCCTAGTTCCATGCTGGCTATAGAGACCTCCTGGTGTGTTGATTTGTAGATGCAAGCAAAAGATGCCTGTAAGCACACCGACGCCTTCAAGTTCGTAGCTAATTTGCTATCGAAGTTCCTGAATGCTTTATAGGGAGATTATTTACTCATTCTGGAAAAATATCTGAAGTGGCAAAAATTTTGTACCAAATGCTTCTTTTAATTCCTTAAAATGTCCTTTTCTGTGGTTCTTCATATTTGCACGGACAGTGCTATAGCTGTGTATCTACCAACTGCATTCTATTTTGTTTCGTTAACTGAAATATGTTTTCACATGTTAGTTACTTTTCTTCTGTTGCTGAATGTTTTTATAGCCATCGTTCTTATGTATTAATTATGGAACAAAGTTGGAGAAACTTGGGTATTAGGAGATGCCCCCAAACACACCAAAATGACTTCTGTGAATTTTTGAGATTTATTTCAGTAACAGTCAGACAAATCTGAACCAAAGCATGAGATTTTAAGGATATCCCTGGAGGTTGGTCATAGGTGCTCTATATCAAGGGCAGCCCCACTTTGCCCCCACCTTCATGCAGTTTTGCTCAGTGTGAGTAGGAGGTCCTTTGCTGAAAGAGGGCTCTGTCCCATTAAGGAACCTATGGTTTCAAAACTTAAACCTCTTTGTTGGAACTTGCTTGGAAGAGGAGCCTGTGTTGCCACCTTGGAAAGAAAGTTTCTCTGTCCTTTCAACTGGGGGCGGAGGGAGGGCTGTGAAAGAGGGTTCGATGGCAGTTGAGGTCTACCAATGTTTTCTCAAGCTGAGACTGAGCTCCATTCATCCTTCTGCCTGCGTGGGGCTCCGTAGCCCCTAGCTGGGGCCAGCCAGGCAGCCTGAAGTCTGCTTTGAGAACTTGATCCTCTAATATAACGATTAAATTTTAGTGAGTGAAGTCAAAACGTGAAAGAAAAAATGAGAGAAAGAAAGAAAAGAAAAGAAAGGAAAAAGAAAAAGACGTTTTATTTAACTATGAAAAGTTTTTGTCAGCACCCCCCTTCCCCCCAGGATATGAGAACTCTCGGTCTGCTGCAGCCCTTCCCCAGGGACCCTACAGCAGAATCAGGCAAAGGGAGGGGGCGGTTCTAATGTCAACAGTGACCCTGGGATCCTGGAGCCGGTTCCCCCTTCTTTCTCCTACCTCCCCGCTCTCTTGCCACCCTGCCCCCTGCCGCCCCTGCTGCAGTCAGGCAGACCTGGAACACTGAGCAACTGCAGGTTCAGGCCTGGGAGGAATAAAGGTGCTTTGTGAAGGGGAAGGAAAACACCTCCTGGGGGGAGGTGAGGGGCTCGGGAGAGAGAGGCCCGTGGATGAGGGGCCTGAATGTCCCTTCAGTCTGAGTCCCTGCCGCCCGCTGCAGGCCGCGCGCTCCCTCACCGCTCCTGGAGGCGGGAGGTGGGGGCTGTAAGCCGAGGTGGAGGGAGGAGGGCCCCGGCCCGGCCAGGAAGCCCTGGGCGTGGGCAGGGCTTGTGGGAATGATTTCATTGGAAAGGCCTGCGATATTTTTTCCCCTCCCGTGTGTGGTTCTTGGAGAAAGTTGGAGGTGGTGGTGATTTCAGTCTCCTTGGCCACCGCGGGCAGAAGTGAGCAGAGACCCTCGGCTGAGCCTGCTGGGAAGCCCGGCTCCCGAGCCCTCCTGCCATGCCTGGGCCGGGCTCCCTGTCTGCGCCACCCTGGCCACCCTCACCCGTGCACCCCTTCCTCCCCTTTCCAAAACCTATTCAGACCCTCAGTGTGCAGGGATCCTTTTTTTTTTTTGCACTTTTTTAAAAGACTTTTAAGAGGAGCAGAGGCCACCTGAGGTCCCACTGTATCCTCTATAGAGGGTTAAAATGTAGAAGTGAGTCGTAGGCATTTTTGTTTTCATTTATTGATTTATTTTTAACCAGCAGCATTTTTTTTTAATTTGGTAACCTCTGTGTTCTGCTATTTCTTGTGTCTAGTCTTCGAGCTCTTCGACGGACCATGATCCCCTGGGCCCCCTCCCTCCCGGCTGGGGTAAGTGCCGCGCTCCGCTTCTGTGCCCTCCACCCTCCGCCGTGCTGCCCTCCTCTCCTCTGCATCTTCCTCGCTCCTTTCCCGCGGTTTCCCGTTTTGCTAGCTCTGGCACATTCTCTCTGGTGATGCCCAGACAGAGCAATTACTGGTGTGAGCTGGAAGGTTGGCAAAGGACTTGAGCTCCGCCACGCTGCTGTGGCACTCCCTGCCATAGCTAAAGGAGCACGACCCTGCGGAAGAACCCCCGAGTGGCTGCGGGACTGTGGAGCTTGGGGTCTGAGTTTAAAGGTGTCTACCCAAGAAACCATCCTAATGCTAAGACATTTTGATGCCTGATTCCCAAATGGATCTGTTTCAGGTCTGGGGCTGTGAGATCAGAGGGAGCCACCTTCACAAACTTCTTTGCAGCTGAGCTAATTTTCCACTTCAGCCAAATTAGTGGAAGCCACCTTTTAATTTGGGGGCTGGCTGTGAAAGAGGCCAAAGGGAAGCAGAGAATAGAGTTATGAGCACCGGGTGGCACCTGAGAAAGTGCTTCATGGCTAGCTGATAATGCTATGCTGGTGGTTAAACTGGTTTCTTCTCCTGTCTGTTCGTAGCTTAGCTGTCTCTTCCGTATTCCCTGTCCTTAGTGTGATTTACTAATAATGAGTGAGGGGGATGCACATCCCTGGCTTGGGAGAGAGACCATACATACGTAGAGGAAAACTCATCATATTAAATAGGCATCTGCAGTGCTTTTGGCAGCCAGAAGACACTGTGCCCAGGACTGGAGACGCAGAGTTAGTCTCTGGCTCTGTAGAGGCCAGCCATGTAGCCCAGCCAAGTGAGTTTACTTCTGTACTAGTTTTGCTAAATGACAGTCACCAAAAAAAGAGCTGCTGTAGAGACTCAAAAACAGCTCCCAGGTGCTAAGCGTGAAAATATTTTTAGATGGGAGAAGGAGCCACAGCAGAGTCACCGCTGTTGATCAGGAAATGATCCTGAAAGCCCACGAGACTGTACTAGTGCGGAACCTTCCTCACCACAGATGCGCTGGGCTTTGTGTTGGCTTCCCCAGGGCTGTGTCCGTGGCCACCTCTCTGGAGAAACTTAAGAATGAACAGAAAGAGCAGTAAAGCCAAAAGCGGATTGCATTTATCGTGAGCCTGCTGGCGCGTCTGCCTGCATCCCCCTGTCCTTAGCTCCTGGATCCCTTTCTGCTGCTCCAGGAGAGACCCTGGGGTGCATTCCCCTGCACTGGCCAGGAGCCAGCACGCCTCAGGCATAAATCCACTCCTGCTGCTCGGCAGCCATAATCCTGGGCATGTGGCTCAGTTCTCACATCTCTTTCCTCCTAAAATGAGGTTGGACTAGATGCTCATTTAAGGGCTGTTCCAGTGCCCAGACTATGAAATTGTGTGCAGCAGCTCAGATCCAGTGAGCTGCTAGAGGCCCCCACACTGCAGACAGTGCCAACAATGAGGATACAGGCCTCAGGCCCGCTGACCAGAACCTGCACCCCCACGGTTATCTTTGGCTTTGGCCCTTGGCAGAGCAGCGAGAAGGATCTGGTTCAAAGCAGCAGTTTCTGGGCTGGGAGTGGCCCCTTTCCTCCCATCTGAAAACTCTTGGAAAGTCTTCCCTCTGTGAGACAGTCACATAAGCTGTTTTAGGGTGGTTGTGGCTCTGTAACAATTCTAGGCACCTTCTTTTCTTTCTTTCCCTTTGTCTTTTAACATTTTCAGTCAAGTTCTGGCTATAGGGAAGATAGAGTCAAACCTTGGGTTGATAGCAGGAGCCTTGCATCCTAGTTTTTGAGAGGGGGGGGTTGGTCTCCCCAGTTTTGCTCCTTTTTCAGCCTCTGGTTTTCCGGTAGCTTCTGGAACAGATCACTTTTATTTCTTTAATTTTACCCTGTCATTGTGAAAGAGGGAGAGTCATTAGCGTCATTAGCGTCATTTGTACTCGGGTCAGAAACAGATTTGATGGCTCAGGAACTTTCTGGGAAAGGTGACCCCTTTTGGGTTTGGAGGCTTGCCTGTAGTTTTGTCTCCTCTCCGTCTGGAGCTGGTAGGTCACTCTTTCGACCCTCTTAGGGTCCAGAATCACCAGCTAGAGTTGGGGTCTGCACCTGGAGCCCAGACTTAATCTCATGGGGACCCCCGAGCCATCATTAGTGACCCAGCCAAGAGCAAAAGGATAAAGTCTGTCTAGAGGAGAGAAAAAGTATGTTTATGCTCCTCCCTTCCCCCATCCAGACACTGCCCTGTCTCCACAGAACATACTTAGGTGTTAGAACCAGATGGGCATTGTACGTGTCCACAGCCCCAGCAATTTATTTGCACATGTGCCCCATAGAGGTTTTGCTGGGATGGGTGAGTTTTCTAACCAAACTTAGCTTTTAAGCAGGAAAAAAGAGCTACTGGGAGGGTACATGGGCCCTGAGGCAATGATCAGAGGGGTATGAGGGCAAAGGCAGTACCTGCATGCTGATTCGGCTTTACTGGGCAGTGGATAGAGTGGTCGCAAGGGCAGATCTGCTGTGACAGTCTGGGCTGGGGACGGGGTTGAGGGGAGGCTGGCTGTGCTTCCATTTTGTGCGCAGCTGGATGCAATTACCTCTTTGGTTTCAGCCTGGCTGCTCCCCCTCCGTGTTACCACTCCACCGCGCTTCCCTCCAACAAACGAACCACCAAAGATGATACTTATTCTCACGTTGAAAATGTATATATTATCCTTCCCAGCAGAGAAAGATTCCCTTTGTCCTTCTTGTCCAGTGACAGATGTTACAGAGCCAGGCTTTTGCTGGTTAATCTTCTCGAATTGAGAAATTCTGACCCAGCACCTAGGAGGTGGAAGACAGAGGGAAAAGGACATGTGCTAGAAATGTTTCCATCTGATTATTCACTTTTGTATCTTCTTTCCGGGCAGAGAAGAGACAGGACAATGGCCGGGTGTATTACGTGAACCATAACACCCGCACCACACAGTGGGAGGACCCTCGGACCCAGGGGTAAGGACTCGGGCTGGGGCCTCTGTGTGCTGCTCTGGCACTGGGTGAGCTGCTGTGTGCTGCATTTGTCCTAAAGGGCAGTGTTAAGGGGCCTTCAGCCATCCACAAGTGCCTTGAGACCCTCATGATGTAGGCTTGGCCTCAGTGAGAGCTTGATCACTGTTCCTTAAATCGACCTTCCTGATGGATGGAGGGGCCTGGCCGGCAGATGTTGCTGATTTCTGGACTAACTGTGCAGGCTGTTCATGATTTGACTCTAAAATGGTGGAGGGCCCCTCTCTCCCCAAGAAGCTGATCTGGGATACTTGGCATGTCAAGGTTGCCAATGGTCACACAGGCCGGTGCTATTGCCCAAGGCTGGTTCTTTGGCCTTGGAATCATAAATGGCCTCGCTGTGCTGCAGAAACGCCTTCATGACCTGGGCGCTGCCACAGTGTGTCCTCAAAACCAGCCTTGAGGGCTCTGCAGTGCTTGGGTGGAAGTGGCACTCTTAGCACCCTGGCCTCCTATGCCTTGAGGTCCAGGAGGTGAGGTTGACCTTTACCTTCTCTCTTCTGTGTTTCCAGGATGATCCAGGAAACAGCTCTGCCTCCAGGGTGGGAGATGAAATATACCAGCGAGGGGGTACGGTACTTTGTAGACCACAATACCCGCACCACCACCTTTAAGGATCCTCGCCCGGGGTTTGAGTCTGGGTAAGGATTTTCACAGGGGACATCCCTGTCTGTCAGCATGGGCTTCGCTTACCCCATAGAGCAGGGGGGCAGGCTGTGGTGTGGGAGGGAGGGGGCTGCCCGTGAACATGGGCTGCTGCTCTTTACTGCCCTCCAGTGGCCATTTTGAGGTCTCATTAAAGGAGATGGGGAAGGGGCTATCCTATTTATTTAGAATAACACTAGTGGTATTCCTCTCAAAGCAAGAGGTCTGGCTTTATTACTAGGTTTTTTTTTTCAACCCTTCAAATCTGTACAGTGTCTTAATGACAGTTACTTCCTTTCTTCGATGCCTTCCTTTACTCATCTTTAAATTAACATAGCATCAGCTTTCCTGAGGGCTAACCAAGACAAATTGCTAATTTTTAAGAAATCACATGGATTTCAGAGTATCTTTGTTTTTCCCAGGGCAAAGCAAGGTTCCCCTGGTGCCTATGACCGAAGTTTTCGGTGGAAGTATCACCAGTTCCGTTTCCTCTGCCATGTGAGTTCTAGGGCCGGGACCTCCCGTGGCAGTTGGGGTTTTGTAATTATTTCGGCATGACTTCCCAGCAGGGTGCCGTATGTCTGTGTCTTCGGGCAGGGCAAGTCAGTGGTCTAGCCCTCAGCTGTTTTCTGAGGCTATCTGGGTCTGCTTTAATACAAGGCAGGATGCCTGGAAGCCAGCTTCCATTTCTACTGGACCCACTTCTCCCCCTACAGGCCCAGGGGGCATGGGGATGCTTCTTCCTACAGACAGGAGGCAGATTGGAGAGCTATCATTTAAGGCTCTGCTTTGATTTTATTTGTGTGTTCTTTTCAGTCAAATGCCCTTCCCAGCCACGTGAAGATCAGTGTTTCCAGGCAGACGCTTTTTGAGGATTCTTTCCAGCAGGTGAGATAATAATAATAATGGCAGGCAAATGCCCTCCTCCAGCCACCCATCTGCTGCCACATGGCCTGTTAAGTCACACTGAAGGGTTTCTAAGGCATGGATCTTGGTGACCAGTGTCTGCTGGGAAGCAGACCTTGGGGTCTCAAGAGACCCAAGAATCCCCTGCCCATCCACACTCATCTGTGGGACAGGATGGGACGGGATGGGACAGGATGGGATGGGATAGGACATAGACAGGAGCGTGGCAGGCTGGCCATGACTCTTTGTCTTCCCAGATCATGAACATGAAACCCTATGACCTGCGCCGCCGGCTCTACATCATCATGCGTGGTGAGGAGGGCCTGGACTATGGAGGCATCGCCAGGTGAGCCCAGGTGTCCCCAGAAGGCTGCGTGACACTCATGTCCCCAGGCCATGGGCCCTTGGTCAGAGAGCTGCTGCCTCCTTATTCAGATTCATTCCCAAAGTCCTCACACTGCCCCTGCACCGTAAGGAATAGCCACTGGGTGACATTCAAAATACTTAACAATCTGTGTGGTCAATCAGAATGACTAGGGTTCTCAGGTCTCCTGGTGGGGATGATGGGGAGGTTGGGGGTTCCGGGGCAGGAGCATGGGACAAGGGCTGTTTTACCCATCAGTGTGTAATTATTTCTGTACTTTTAACAACCAGTACGGGTATCAGTCTGTGTGGCTGTCCATTGGCATTGATCTTAGCTCTCTCCCCTTCATGGGGCACGAGAAGTCAGGGTGTGTCAGTGTGTATCTGACATGTATAAATTGTGTTATGATTTAAAGGGCTTTGATAAGTACTAGACTGCATTTCATGTACATGGGGTCAGTAAAATTAAAACGATGAATGTATCCAGAAAAAGAACCCAAAAGCATTATCTTGCCCTCACCTCTGTCCACCTATATAAGCAAACAGACCCTGGAAAAATGTTGCCTTGGACGATGGGGCAGAAGGGCCTGGCAGCGAGAAGGAGCATTTTGGCCCTCGATGCTTCTCCGTCCGCTGACTGCTCGTGGTGTGGGGATTCTTCTTGCTTGGTGTTGGGTCAACTTGCTTCTGGTTCTGTTGGCTGGTTGTGTTGTCTACTGTGTTTGCCCCCCGTGGATTGATTGTTCTTTTTTCCGTGGTGACCTTCTCTCCAGGCTCTGTTTGGTGGGCTTCTGGTGTGGCTCCTGCCCTCTGTATGTGTCTCTCTCTCTGTGTCCTGCCAGTGGTTTTACCCTATGGTAGGTTACGTCATGCTGTTCTACCACAGGGTAGAACCACGGACAGGATACCGGGGCACCCTCTGCATCGAAGGACTCCTCATCTGCTCAGCCACAAACAGCTCAGCAGCCAGGGACTGGTCCACTGCTGGTTTAGCCCAAGCCTGAAAGGACTCTTAATTCTGACTTGAGGCTTCTACCCAGGGTGCAAGTACATGCTAAGGCATGGGTGTTGGTTCAGATGCATGCATGGAAGTGTGGGAAAGTGTACAATAATGGCACCTGAGGGGAGGGAGGGCAAAATTTAAGAGGCTTGGGTGTGCAAGGGGAGTAACTCCCTGTGATGTAGCTGACGGGAATGAGGTTTATCTTCTGGAGGCTGCATGGATTACAGAGTTTTCGTGGGTCAGGAGTTAGGAAAGCGTTACTGTATATTCATGCTACCCACTTGAGTAGGGTGGAAGTAGGGCAACTATAATTCATACAGCACGTTTGCAAGATTTAGAAAAAGATGCCCTTCCTCAAGACACTTCCTTCTGTTGAAAAATGGTCACAATATCCTGATTTTATCAGAAGACAGCTTGACTGCCATTTGCAGGAAAATTGTGGTGATCAGTGTGCAAATCTGTGATAAATGCAGTGCCTTTGTGGTGCACAGCCTAAATAACTGGGCATGGTTGCCCAGGGTGCCAGGAGCCCCTTTGCCATTTGAAGCTCTGGACACTGTGATGTGGCATTGAATGTACCACCTGGGAGCTGACACGCAGGTTTCTCTGAACTTCTTGCGCAGTTGTCCTCCTGCCTTGCCCTAGGTCTGATCCCACCTTGCTCACTGACCCTGTATTAATACACCTTAGCCCAGGTGCTGATCCCTGTGGGGCCAGACTCCGCAGAACATGTGATCCAGACTACCTGAGAAACCAGAGGCAGAGGAGAGTCATCTCCTATGCAGGTGTGTGGGGAGAGGGATCTGTTATCCTTGTGCTTTCTCTCTTCCCTCACAGAGAGTGGTTCTTCCTCCTGTCCCATGAAGTGCTCAACCCCATGTACTGTTTATTTGAATATGCTGGGAAGAACAATTACTGCCTGCAGATCAACCCTGCCTCCTCCATCAACCCCGACCACCTCACCTACTTCCGCTTCATTGGCAGATTCATCGCCATGGTATGTTGGGGTCCTGCAGCCCCTAGTTCCATCCTCCTCCCCATCCTCTTCCGTCTCCTGGTGAAACATGTAAGGGTGCCAGGGGAACCTGCGCGTCCTCTGACACTCCTGGAAGGGCAGCAGCCTAGGGAGCCAGACCCTGTGCACCAAGGAGGTGGCACTGGCACGAGCAGCCGCCCCCACGAACTGAAGCCACCCTTCTGAGGACTCAACCTCAAAATACAGAAAGCTAGAGATAATTCTGGGGAAACTGTGCTTTCTTGATGGCCACCATGGGAGTGTAGAGAGGATTTTTGCATGTTTGGTTTATGTAGGACTTGTCAAGGGAAAGCCAAGGGTCTGTGGGCCTTGGTATTCACTTGTCATTTTGTACCCTGATCAGGATGATGTGGCGAGTGACACCATAACTAGCCACCTGCTGCTCGTGCCTGGGGAGGGCCACTGTCTGTTCCAAACCTGCAGGTGCAGATGGGAGCTTTGGAGACTGTCTGACCGAGGCACTCAAACCTTCTAGAAGGGGATTTGGAGACAGAACTAGCTTAAAGCAGCCCCAGGAGACAGATTGGTGCAGGGCAAAGGAGGCGGCCATCAGAAGGCAGGCAGATGAGCATAAGGGGAGTTGTAGCCTCTGTAGTTTTCTAGCAATAGAAGACTGCGAATCTGTAATGGGGGCTTATGCTATGTGCCTCAGCATGGAGTGCCTTGGAATGGGGTGGCCCAGCACTGAGAGGCTTAGCCCCTGGGAGCCCTCATGCTCCTGCTGCCGTTTTTAGTAGTTTGAAATGTTTCAATGCTAACTTCCATTTGTTTCTTCCCTGGACTTCCCAAGTGCTCTGCCCTGCTCCCCTCCAAAGAGGAGCTGAAGGCCCCAAGAGCCTGTGACTTAAATAAATCCCTTCCCATCATCTGGAAGTTCTTGGCCAAGGTGCCAGTCTCAGGAAGTGGGTACATTCTTCCCAGGTCCAGAGACCCGCCTGGCCTAGAAGCTGACAGGACAAACCAGTAAAACCCTAGACTATTACTCACCCACTGGCCCGCCAGCTCTCGGCGTCCACGGCGTCTGCATTATTTTTGGCTGCCACTGCCTCCCAGCTCTGAAAGCCAGTGAGTCAGGGCTGCCACCTGGAGCTATTTTGAACAAGTGTGCTCTATGAGTGTGGGGCAGCTCTCTGTTAGACTGGGGAGGGCAGCCTGGCAGGCATGCTTGGCAGGCAGTGGGCCCAGCAATGGGTTCCTGAGCAGGCTGGCCCTGTTCCATCCCAGAGCTCTAGAGGGTGGGATGAGTCCATCCCAAGGTCCAATTCAGGACACAAGGTATTGCTTATTTCCCAGACTCTCCCATTTTTTGGCCCCGAAGTAGCTGGATGCCCAGGTCCTATCAGGCAAGGAAGCCAGGTAGCAGTGGAAAGGTTTTGATACTGAGCATCTGAGAGCTTGCCTTGGGCAGTGTCCTTGGGAAGGCCAAACCTCTTTGCTGTGTCTTTTCCTACCTCAGGCTCTATACCATGGAAAGTTCATTGACACAGGCTTCACCCTCCCTTTCTACAAGCGGATGCTCAACAAGAGACCAACCCTGAAAGACCTGGAATCCATTGATCCTGAATTCTACAACTCCATAGTCTGGATCAAGTGAGCTCCTTTCCTTGCTTAGCACTTGGAGGAGAAGGGGCGGCAGGGTTCTCTGGTTTGGAATCACATACCCCCAGTGGCCTTTACTTTTCTTTGCTGGAGTGGCCTCTTAGCTCTTACCCAGCTTTCAAAAGCACTTGTGCAGATGAGCAGCTTCTAGGTGCCCCCATAGGCAGTTCTGGAATTATTTCCTTACATCAGGAAGTTGTCCCCTGCCACTGGTGGGGATTCTAGATCCCCATGGGTACTAAAAGTGAATGGAGGAACAGGATCCAGGGCAGGCCCTTCTAACCTCCCTCTTGGTCTCTCATGCCCCCCAGAGAAAACAATCTGGAAGAATGTGGCTTAGAACTGTACTTCATCCAGGACATGGAGATTCTGGGCAAGGTGACAACCCACGAACTGAAGG
Source organism: Myrmecophaga tridactyla (assembly GCA_004026745.1). NCBI lineage: Eukaryota > Metazoa > Chordata > Mammalia > Pilosa > Myrmecophagidae > Myrmecophaga > Myrmecophaga tridactyla. The sequence goes on along the minus strand of PVIY010033186.1, from coordinate 11,338 downwards.
AAGGTGGTGAGAGCATCCGAGTCACCGAGGAGAACAAGGAGGAGTATATCATGTAAGTCTCAAGTGCTGGAAAGCACAGAGGGCGGGACTGGGGAAAAAGGCAGCAGAGACACTGAAGAAGGTTTCTCACTCTTGTCTCTTGGGAAGCCGTCTTCGGCCAGGTGGCCCATAGGTCACCAGGGACAGCCAGAACCTTCCATCTTGTGTCAGCCTTAGATGGCTGCCCACGGCCAGTCATGTGATGATGAGAGTTGGGGGAGCCAGAGCCCACACTTTGTTATTAGCCCCTGGTTGTTCTGAGTCCCCCATCATTTCTCCATGGCAGACTTCAAAGAATATCTTTGAAAAGGTATACCACTTGGATGTCTCCATTTTTCTCCTAACTGAAAGGATTTCAGTGTTGTGCTTAAATTCACCATGTCACATGTGTATGTGTACAAATTCTCCACGTGTGTCCTTCAGGTCTCTAAGCATAGCCTTTTAATCTCCACACTGCCACACATCTCTGAAGCTCAGGCAGTGATGGTGGGAGGAGAGGAGGAGGAAGAGGAGGAGAAGGAAGAGGAAGGCGTAGTGGGTAGTGGTGGTTGGTGGTGGGGGATTTTAAAAACTCAAGTATCTCCAGGTTACTGTGAAGTTTTAAAGGCTGAACTTCTCAAACCTTCACAAGACTGGGTCTAGGAATGCCAGAAGTTGATTCTATGCTGACTTGTGGCCTCTGAGTGGGAACGGTCCTTCAGGCAGGCAGTGAGCTTGGACTCCACCGATGTCTGGTCTTTGGTTTTAGGCTGCTGACTGACTGGCGTTTCACCCGAGGTGTGGAAGAGCAGACCAAAGCCTTCCTGGATGGCTTCAACGAGGTGGCCCCCCTGGAGTGGTTGCGCTACTTTGATGAGAAAGAGTTGGAGGTGAGTATCTAAGGTTATTGGGAGCCTGAGCCCAGTTTCTGGGGTGAACTTGCTCTTTGATAGCCAGAAATTCACCAATAAAATCTCAAACTTGATCAAGAGATGGGGCAGCAGGGCAGGTAATTTAGATTTGGGTCCTCAGCACCCACACCTCCCTGGGCACTTGCTTTGAGGAGTTCCATCTTCAAGAAAGCAAGGACTTGGGTTTCCCAAATTACTAAAACTGCCCACAAAAATACTTAGTTGAAAATTATTGGGGCTGTTTCATTTGCTAGTGGAGTGGACAAGGTGTTCTGTCTCCATGGGCCCAGGGCCCTCCCTGGAAGGCAGAAAGCTGGCACTGGGATTGCTGACCCGCCTTCCTCTCCTAGCTGATGCTGTGTGGCATGCAGGAGATAGACATGAGTGACTGGCAGAAGAACACCATCTACCGGCACTATACCAAGAACAGCAAGCAGATCCAGTGGTTCTGGCAGGTGAGTCCTGGTCCCGGTCCCTGCAAGGGTCTTAGCAGTGACATTTGAGCAGTAAACCAAAGGAAAGGGGGCTTCAAGCTCCAGGAACCTGGCTGTGCCATCACCGCCATCATCTTTGACACTGTCCTCACCTCCCCCACCTTGCGAAAGGAGAGGATAAACCCCACCTTGGAAAAAATGGGAAGAATGGAGATTGTTGCAGCTGGATTATGACCAGGAGGTCATCTGTGGCCAGCCTTGGTCTAGCTCTCAATGCTGGTGTGTGGTAGTGGAGAGGGGGCCTGCGAGACAGGAAGTAATGCGTGTGTGATTGCCTTCTAGCCAGATGGGATGGGAAGGCATGCGCTTGGCTCCAGAAAATCTAAGTGAGCTCCTTAACCTCGATATAATGAGTTAATTCCTTTGTGTGTGTGTTGTTATGAAGTATGGTATGCATGAAAAGGAGATAACATTCTTAATGTGTATGTATATTTACTTTTTCTTGAGATAAAATTCACATAACGTAAAATTCTCCATGTTTAAGGTGTACAATTCAGTAGCTTTTAGTACATTCACAGTATTGTGCAGCCATTACCACTGTCTAATTCCAGACCATTTTTATCACTTGAAAAAGAAACCCTGTACCCATTAAGCAGTCCTTCCCATCCTTCGTATATTTTTAAAAGCAGAACTTGGGTGGGATGAGAATATTTAGCCTGAGTATTGGTGTCCCCAAGACCAAGAGCTGTCACAGACTGGGGCAAATGTTCTATAAGCACTCTCTTGGGGAAAGCGAACTCTCAGCTGGTCTGTGTTCTCAGCCCTCAAGAGGCTCTGAATGATCTGAAGGCTCAGGGATAGGAGTTATACGTTAGGGCAAAGTGCCTGGGCTTGAGTGTCACCTGACAAGCTCAACTTGCTGAGTTCTAGGTGGTGAAGGAGATGGACAATGAGAAAAGAATCCGATTGCTGCAGTTTGTTACTGGAACCTGCCGCCTGCCTGTTGGGGGGTTTGCCGAACTCATTGGTATGCTTTCCCTCGTCCTGCTGGTGCACTTGGGTGGGAGTGATGACAGCTCAAAGAAAGGGGGAGGTCTAGTGACACCCCCAAAAGAAAGTTGGGGGACATCTTGGGGGTGGGGTGGGAAGAGCTCTGGCATAGCGTCCTGTGGCTGGGTCTTTCTGTAGGTGAGCCAGAGTGTCCTTTTTCTGGACAGGACACTTTTGTTGACCTGTGTTGTGTCTTTTGGATAACAGGTAGCAATGGACCACAGAAGTTTTGCGTAGACAAGGTTGGCAAGGAAACCTGGCTGCCCAGAAGCCACACTTGGTGAGCTGCTGGTTTTAGTGGGAGGTGCCGGGAATACCATGAGATCCTGGGGGGTCTTGACTCTGGCAACTTTTTGCATGGCTCTGAGGTGTTGGGTTGATGAGAAGGAGCTGTGACTTGCTGGAGCATCTCTGCCTTGGGTCTCTGGTTTTGGGGAAGTCATTGCAGAAGTTATATACCCTATTGGCCATACCAGGTATTAAATATTGAAATATTTCCATTCCAGTGGGCAAGGAGCTGCTGCCCTGAGTTATACGCCCTCAACCATTGCATTTCCCAGCTGCCTTGTCCTCCCCATTAGCCCCGCCCCCTGCACGATCCTGAAACACCCCCACCGCTCCCAAAAGAAAACTACTCCAGCATCTGACTAGCCAGCAGCCCTATGGATCGAGCTAAAGCTAGGTACTATTTCGTTAGAGCTCCACCATCCTCCACTCTGACTGTTCCATTCTTATCTCTCAACAGTTTTAACCGTCTAGACCTCCCACCATACAAGAGCTACGAACAGCTGAAAGAGAAGCTACTCTATGCCATTGAGGAGACCGAGGGCTTTGGACAGGAGTAACTGAGGCTGCCCCCTCCCGCGTCCCCCAGCACACTAGTCATGAATCCTCCCTGCCGGAGAGGCTGCTGGTCTTGCAGCCCTCAGGAGGCCCCCGCAGAGGGTGGCCTGCAGGGGGGCACTGCACCATCACCGTGCTGGTGGCAGAAGAGCCTGAGCCCGGCGGCCCTGTCCCTCCTCCCACCCACCCGCTGGTGGCAGAGTCTGGAATAAAGCCCTCTGGCCACCACTGCTCTCCGCAGAGCTCTCCCTCCCTCTCCCTGAGACCACCCCGAGGTGTGAGTGAGTGTGCAAGGGAAGCGCCCTGACCCGCAGGCTGCAGCAGGGGTGGCCAGGTGAGGAGAGCAGGTGCTCGGGGTGGCTGTTCTGGACTGAGAAAGCCAAGGGTCTTTGCTAGTAAGAGAGGTTTCATTTTAGATATAACTTTTCCAGAAAGGTGTATAAAATGAAGGTCTGAGCGAGGGGCGCTCTTCCCACACTCAGAGCTCCGAATTAAGGCTGTCCTTGGAGGGCTCGGGCTGGGCCATGAAGGCCAAGCAGCAAGGAGCCTCGCCACTCAGTGCCGCTAGGTGCATTACCCTAGGCAAATAAGGTTTGTACAAGCTGCGGAGGCATCTGTGGAATGGAAACAGTAAATTCCCTCAGACTTTCTTTTTCCTTTTACATAAACTTGAAGCATTTGTGTGTAGGTTGCTTTTCGTTTTGTTTTTGGTGTGCTGCTGTCACTTTCTGTCAAGGAGCTGGTGGTACACCAGGTGGGTGAGCCCAGCACTGTTGGTCTGAGTTTTGCAAACAGCTGGTCCCCCTCTGGAACCCACTGAACAGCAGTTGTGTGAACTCAGGCAGGCCTGGCACCATGGCTCAGTTCTACAGGGGCTCCCTGAGCCTTGGCAGATAGGAAAGGGGCGGGGTCCTGAGTGTCACCCCCAACCTTGCTGCCTTCACCAGAGATAGTATTCCCTTCATCAGATACAGGCACCAGGCAGCCACAAGGGACCAGCACGTGGACCTGATCCTGCTTCTCCCTGCCATCCCCTGGGCTCCAGGAGGGCCTGTTTGTCCCATTTCGAATGAAGTGTGTCCCAGCCAGCCTAAAGTGTGTTCATCCTGCATAGGTTGGAGGCTTTGCATGCAAGAAATGATGCTGTTTAGAACCAGCCAAAGGGCTCTGAGCTACTGCTGCAAATAGTGTGATTTGATATCTGGAACTCTTGCTAGCCTGCATTCTGCCTCTTCTTAGATTTTTCAAGGTGAACATACCATGCTGGGGTGCTGCATAGTGATGGTTGCAAATCCCCGGTCCAGGCCCCCAGGCCCCCAGAGTTCCAGTGCTGAGTAGCAGCTGCATATTGGTGTGAGCTTCCTGGGACCCTGAGGCAGGCTCTCAGATCGGTGTGAGAACCTTTTAGAACTCTCACTTTCCCAGGTTCTCATCCTTTCTCCTGGCCCACAGAGCTGCAGCCACCTGTCTGCTTGTGTTGTGTGTGCTAATTCTAGTGGTTCGGCTCACTGCAGCTCAACCTTTTATCTTCCCTCCAGTTGTTCTCTGTGCTCCACTGCAGCATCTTACCACATAGGCCCCTGCGGCAGCTGGATTGGGGTGAGAGCTGCCATATGAGGTTTGGAAGCAGCAGGCTCACGGATATTCAGAGCTTATTCGTGTGTCTGTTCATATAAGTGTATATAACTGAAATGTCTGTACGGAATGCCCTTTGGTAGCGCTGGGTTGGTCACCAGATTGTTTTGTAATGCCCCCCACCCCCCCCACCCCTTGCCTCGGTATTGCCAGTTTCTTGTGCAATAAAAAATCAGCAGCTGTGGGTAGCGTTGGTGTGAATGTCTACAAAATCACTGTCCCCCAGGTGAGAGGCCTCTGCACCCCATCAGACCATCCAGGCCAGGGGAGAGGCAGAAGTTTCATGACCTTGCTCATTTTTGAGAAGCATATGCATCATGAACCAAGAGAGCCACAGTTCTGGGATATGCAGCTGAGCCCTTTTCCAGGGGTCTCCACCTTGCCTTCAGCCCTCGGTCAGTTGCCTCATCACACCCTTTCCATGCCCTCCCCCTCCCCCTGCCAGGCCTGGATTTCTCTGAGCCTTGTCTGTGGGGAGTGGCTCAGGACAGCCCTGGTTGCAGGCTGGGCAAGCCTCAGAAACCAACTCAGGGGACAGTGTTTTGGGCAGCCATCCTCTCATTCAGGAAACACTTCCTAAGGTGTCATGAGTTCCAAGATGACAGATGCTCTTCCTGGTCTTGAGCTCACAGTCACACAAGGGTTTGACACCCACTTTTTTTGGACAGTTTAGGATTTCCGGATGGGGTGGATCACTACAATGGTGGGTGCGGATGCATTTGACACAGCAATGGCTTTGAACCCACTCCCCACCCTAAGCCTGTTTTCATTTGGCAGAGCAATGCTGTACTCAGAAAAAGTTACTGAAAAAAGGCCCACATGCTATACATACTTCTTATAATAAATTCAAATAAGACATATTCAAGTGGAGTTGCTCTCTCCCTTCCCAGAAGTAACCACTGCTCACAGTTTGCTGCGGTCTTTCTGCATTATTTTGTGTGCATACACAATTGCAAACGCATGTAATTTTTTTTTTTTATTATATCCCAAATGGGATAGTATACGTGTTGAGACAACTCAGTTGTCTTGTTAAATGAGTTACTAGGGGCACCTTCACACGTCCATCAGGGTAGAGCTATTAATCCCTTACCTCACAGTATTCCTTACTAGATTGTTCGCTCATCTACCCGCCTCAGCACTAACAGGCATTGCCCTGGTGACCAACATGTGCTTCAGTAAACGTCTTTGGGCAGGGCTTGTGCCCCCTTCCCCACCGCCCCCAGGCTGCTCGCTCAGTGAACAGTATCTCTTGCTGCCCCACTTTGTAAAATCAATCTGTGAACTCCCCTATCTATCCTTTCAGCTCTCCTTTCTCTTTTTCTATCTTCTGACTTGGGACTAATATCTGCCCTTTTATAGGATCAAAGTTTCTTTTTTTGTAAACATTTACATTCTATTCTGTAACCATAATAAAATCTGTACTTTTATTTATTTAAAGGTTTATTCTAAAGCTGAATAGCCACCAAAATGTTTACATTGTCATGATTATGTAAATATTATTTACTTCAGAGCTAAATAATAGAATACAATTATTTCTTTCTTGCACAGTTCTTCCCTGCTTGGGTTTTCTAATTGTCTTTTTTTTTTTTTGCTTTTATTATATCCCCCTTTTTTTTTCATACTCTGAAGTATAGTAAAACTAGATAGGCAGGGAGAGTGCTCCTCCCTTACACACTGTAAATACGTTCCTGATATAATCAGACAAAAATACAGATTCCTTTTGGAAGCTTGAAACTCTAGCTGCAGAGTCCTACTGGGACTCCCAGGTGCCACTAAAACACTACCTGTAGGCAGGACCTCATCAGATCTGGAAAGTTCAGCCCTGGCTTCACCACTGCCCTTCTATATTGGAGTCATATCCCCCTTCTGGCAAAACGTACACTAAAAATCTGTGTGCTTCCATATAAAGGAATGATTACAAATAGTAGGCTCTCCTGGTTTGTGAACCTAATTCAGCATCAATAAGGCCCCTGCCTCACCCTGGGAAAGAAAGGAGAGTCAGTGCCCAAAGTTATTACTCCAGCTCATTTCTCCACAGTCTACGCCATGAATTTAATTTCAAATACCCTTTTAGGGAGGTGCGTCTGATGCTGAGGTTGGTTCAAGTACCACAGTCAAAAGCCCTCCTTCCAGTCCAACCCTGCATGAGGCAGGCGCCCATCAACTGACTTAGATTGGAATATCTGCACTTTGGGTGGCGTGCTTTCTATTATTCGTACCTTTTGGACATCCTCATAGGCTCAAGGCTTAACTCTAACTTAACTGGCCCCTGTAACTGGAATCATTGGCTTTTTTTGATGCTTGTCACAATTTTGGGCCCTTCAGTTTGTTTCACCTCTCCAGACATCTTTGATGTACCACAACATATTCTATTCCCAGCTTTTGTTCTCTTGTCCTAAACGTAGAATGGACTCCTCTTACGAGGACCCCTGGTTCTTTTTGGTGTAAAATAGTAGTAGAAATCGAAATACTGGGTATTATCAAGATGACACAGTGAGTTCATGATTTGTTCATCTGCAAACCCATAATAAAAACACATAAAATATAGAAGAGAAAAGCAAAAACCCTGTTTAAAAAATAGTTCGCTCTATGGACCAGAAACAGAACAGAAACGAAAAGCGTTAAGCAAGACTGACGCTGTGGGCCAGCTGCATCCAGAACCTGGCAACAGTGGCTGCGAGTGCAGCTGCTGTGAAGTAAAGGGATCTAAGTAGGGTCCAGGACAGCCAGGGCCAGGGGCCAGGCTCGCTACTCCCTCCCATTTCATGAAAGCAAGCAAACTAAAGCAGAACAAAACTGTGGCTGCTTCGCACTTGGGCTATGGCTTAGAGAAAGAGTGGAGGCTTCAAAAGGAGGTGGAAACCCACCATGACACCTGTCCACTCATTCTATACTAGATCTGAGATTCTCCTGGTTTAGTCCACACAGGGCCCCAAACTGCCGTTTGAAGATCAGATTCTAGAATAGATGCCCAGAGGGACTGGAAGAGGCAGCTGCAAAACCATGCAGGAAAGAGCACAGACAGCAAGGGGAAGGAAGAACAACTCTCTGCTCAAGCCTTTCAGCTCTCCAGTCCTGGGGATGTCTCATGCCCTCTGGTCTTTGTGGTTAGGGGATGAGGTGGCAAGTGGGCCTTTTTATGGGGGCCTCAAATGCCACTCACTGTTCAGGCGTCCTTCCTCTAGGGTGTCCAGTGTCTGTAGTGGTGAATCCTACAGTCTTCTGCTTGCCTGCAGTGAGACCTCTGAGCCAGGATACACCTGCCCGTAGCATTCTGGAAATAAGGAGTGGGGAAGGAACTGAGGCTTTCACGTTCCAGGCTGTTGAGTTTACCTTTTCTCCTTCTTTTCAACCCTGTGCCTCATGCCCAGCCTTCTGCTCTGACTCGGGCTCTCACCCTGGAGCCTGATTTGCCCTCTGGTCTCCTAAAGCTGGGAGAGGGTGGTCGCCAGGCTGCTTGGGGGTTGGAGAAGGGTTTGGATATCCCCTCCTTCTGAGTTGAAACTTAACTGCATCATCTGTTTTCCACCTCTCTGCCTGCACCCAAATACTGAGATTCTGAGGCATTCTCAGGACTCGGCTCATTTCTGCAGTGTCGGCATCTCCCTGAATTTCGGCATCTCCCTCTGCAGTGTCTTAGGTTAAATCTTCTTTGCTCTGCTCTGCACTCCTCCACCTTGTAGAAATGTGTTAGACATCCTTGTCCATCATCGAGTCTTCTGCCTCCTTGCTTTTGTGGTAGACTTTGATAATGCTTTCTTCACGGTCATTCCTCTGATATGGCAGGTGGGGTGGGGGCATGCAGCTGGTGCCTAGTGCCCGGGGGTCTGAAAGGGGGCTCAACTGTGTTGTCATATCGACTTTCGGCTAAGCTGTCTGTTTGACTGACAGCCCTCTCCCAGGCCAGAGCCTTTCCCAGGTTCTCTTGACTCTTCAGAACCCTCTTTGGCTAAGCTCCTTCCTTGGGACTTCGCTCTTTTGAGAATTGCCACTTCCTACTCGCCCCCCAACCTTTCTAGGAACAGACTTGGTTTCTTACCTTCTCTTTGGATGCCTTCCAAGCTTTGGGGGTTTGTTTTGTTTTGTTATCTCCAAAGATGATGCGTGACAATAGGTAGTCTTGTTTATAAACAAGAGGGGTGTTTTACTTCTGCATTTCCCACCGACATTATATTCATTCTAGGATATTAATTAGGCACCCGAATTTAAAAAGAAGAACCCATTGCCACCTGTTGTTGGTTACCCTGGTGAAGTCTTGCTGCAGTCTACAGTAGGCAGTCTTCTGAGATGGCCCCCGGAGACCCCCTACCACTGCAGTCACCCCCTGTGGTGTGAACTCCTCTGCTTGAGGGTGGGCTGGACTCCCCTCTAACCAAAAGAATATGGCAAATAATGTGACTTCCGTGACTAGGTTACGAAGGTCTGTGACTTAGGTCTCGCTAGCAGATTCTCCCTATTGCCTGCTTGCCTTGAACACTTTGAGGAAGCAGATGCCATGTTGGAAAGGTCTGCCTGGCCAGGCGCTGAGGGCAGGTTCAGGCCAACAGCCAGTGAGGAACCGAGGCCTTCAGTTCAACAGCCCACGAGGCATTGGATCCTAACAACAGCCACCTGCACTGGGAACCGGACGCTTCCCTAATTGAGCCTTAAATGACTGCTGTACAGCCAATACCTGATGGCAGCCTGGGAGCAGCTCTGTGCGGACGGCCAGTGACGCCCGTGCCGGAGCTCCTGACCCGCAGAAACTGTGAGATAACTTTTTTTTTTAGTTTTAATTTTTGTGGGTGTGTGGTAGCATATTACAATGCAGTTTCCCATTTGAACCATTTTTAAGTATACAAATCCAGTGATCCTAATTACATTCACGATATTGTACTGCTATCACTACCATCCATTACCAAAACTTTTTAATCACCCTGAAATAGGGGCTCTGTACCCATTAAGTAGTAACTCCCTATTCCCCCTCCCCTCATCCCCAGGGAACTTCCAATCCACTTTCTGTCCGAATTTGATTATTTTAGATATTCCATATTAGTGGAATCATACAGTATTTGTCCTTTTGTGTTTGGCTTCTTTCACTTAGTATAATGTTTTCAAGGTTCATCCATTCAGAACTTCATTCCTCCTTATGGCTGAATAATATTTCATTGTATGAATAGCCCACATTTTGTTGAATGTCCATTCATCTGTTGGGGGATAGTTGGCTTGTTTCCACATTTTGGCTGTTATGAAGAATGCTGCTATGAGCTTTGGTGTACAAGTATTTGTTTGAATCTCCTTTTTTAATTCTTTGGGGTATATGCCTAGGAGTGGAATTGCCAAATCATATGGTAATTCTACATTTAACTTTCTGAAAAACCACCAAATCATTTTTTTCTACAGCAGCTGTAAATGTGTGATGTAAGTTGCTAAGTTTTAAGGTGACTTGCAATAATAGATAACTAATAGACCATCCTAGGTCAGATCAAATGTCCTTGGATTAGCATCTCTTCCATGGTCTGGGTCCTGAATGGGCTCCTAATTTTTAATAAATGAAAGACCCCTAGTATGGAAATTATCTGTAGATGAAACAGTAACCAGGGATATAGGCAGAAAGGTACCAGTATCACTCTTCTTCCTTTTCCGGGTGAAGGTAAGTACTGGGAAGTGGGAATCATTTTATCTTTGTTTTGTTTTGTGGGAGTCATTTTAATCCCTGCTCACAGTCTGGCATCATCTGCCGGGCAGCACTGATGGTCTCGGCAGCCTTGGGTCTGGCCCAACCTGTGACCGTGGCTCTCTGCCTTGGGATGTCATTAATGCTTACCTGGGCCTTTAGCCAAAACCCAGTTGGTGAGAGTCATGTCCAGTCTCTCAAGGACAATTTTAGGGCCATTTCTCATGCACTGACTGGACTGAGAAGCAGGGTGGATGTTGTTATTCAGCAGTGAATTAGCATGAAGGATGGCCTCTACAGGCCTCCTGGTGGTGTTGGATTAGGACTAAGCACATCTACCACCTCTCCCATGAGCATCTGGGTCCTGGTGGGATCTGGGTGTGCAGATGTTGCTTCTTCTGGGAGGGAATTAATTTAATTCCTTAATTTTGGGGTTTTATAGCCCTGATTGTTTGCCAACACCTGGTATTTTAGGAAAACATAATTTGTTCACATGGGTTGTGGAGAAGAATAGCCTGTTCATTAAACTTTTTTATTATCCTGTCCCTGCTCTCAAGCAGGGGTGATGGAGGGTGAGGGGAAAAGATCTACTTTAGGTAGTGCCGCGACTTTCCTCAGTCGGGTGGGGCGCAGGAACACTGGGTGAAGTTGAAGGGCGAGCTCGCGGGGTGGGAACCTAGGTAGCTGAGTCTGCTTGCCGTGAGGCAAGGGGTCTAAAGGACTTGAGACGGAGGCCGAATAATCCGTACAAAGCTTCTTTTTATTGTTACAATGATTGGGCCAAGCGTACG